>JABASM010001865.1:0-12753 GCA_019776545.1 Brachystomella parvula | reverse complement strand
AAGTTCAACATGAATGCATCCGCCATCATTTCTCCAATTACAATTTCTTTGACTCAAAATATTCGAAAATCAACGTGCCTCCTCTCTTCTTCTTAATTCACAAGAAACTTGATGTTATAATAACATAAAATAAATTGGAAGGAGAAAAGAGGGGAGTGGGGAAGCATTTGAAATGAGCCATGCCTAAAAAGCTAAACAGAGTCAATGGAGATGTGAAACTCAGCAGGAGATGAACATAGGATTTTTTTAGGAAGCAAAAGCTCGCTTCCGCTTATTTCCGCTCATGCTGTTCGTTTTCCTGTTCCTAGAAGCTCCCTCGCTTTCAAAAATTCCTTAATTCCTTTCGTCTACTCATTTAACAAAAATAACAGCATATTTCTGAGCCAAGAAAAAAAATTTTAAAGAGAAAAATAAAGAGCTTTAAAAATTCCTGTTACCTCGAGTATCATGTACTTCCACTTCGTTTTCTTCTTTGCTATTAGAGCTAATGGAGTCTGCTTCAATGACGGTTCCGCCGTTGATTCGTACGGCAGACCCGTTTTGTCCACAGTGAGGAAAACTAACAACGGTTGAGAATCCTATCGGACTCACACGGCTCACATCCGGCAATTCAATTAAATTTGTCGTTCCCTGAAACAAAAAAAAATCAAGATAAGAGAAGTCGTTGTAAATCAGAGTAGATTACTATTTACTTTTCCCTCAATTCACATAATTAGGCTAGGGAAAGTCTTATTCCGTAATTCCTAGGGTGTATAAGCAGTAAATCAGTACCTGACTAAACTGAAATAGGAGAGTCTCGTTTTTATTTCTTGTAGAAATTTCTCTAGTTCCACGTGAGATATGAAGATAGCCGGATACCGGGAGGACAGAATTGATTCTATAAGTCCCATAAATGCCAAGGAATGCCAACTTAGTCTTCCATAATTCTACGCTTCCAGCCATTCACTCCCCATTCCTTCCATAACGCTCAAAGAGGCTGAGTAGGAAAGAAATAACAGAAATTGCTTCCTCCTGGCTCTCACAGCCTCCTCAATTGACTTTCTCTATTCCCCTCATCTCCCATCAATAATGTACAGGGGAGAGAAAGGAGAAAGGGGTCTTCGGACTCAATGGGCTTCATATGCAAAATACTGTACAAAGAAATAGTCTTCCCGTTTTTGAAAATTGAACCCTGGATTTCTAGGACCTGTGTCATGTCTCACTTTGTAACAAGGACATGCACAGCGGACGTGTTTGTACTGGTCGTTCTTGGAATGAGTTGAAGCCAGAAAAAGGTTTGGAATAGTTTGGAAAGTCCAAAACAAAAGTCTCTATGAAACTAGCTACAACTTGTCCCAACAGATTCAACTCAAAAAGGAACGCGTGCTACTTGCTGTATACGCTCGAAATTCCGTATTAACAAGTGTACACTCCAACACACAATATGTTAGGAACACAGAATTTTTTGTTGGGATGTATGATCGTTTCGAAAGCGGGAAGAATCAGGATCCTGAATTTCGTTGGGCAAAATATAGCCTGTCCGAACAAATTTTATACCGGGTCCAAAGTCCAACATTTTCAAAATTTAAAAAACCGGTATTCCAAAACATTTTTGAAACAGTTCCACTTCAAAAAATTTAGCTTCAGCTTCAGCGTTGTTGAAGTTGCTCTGCTAAAAAGCAAAACAGAAATATCGGTTTTTTAGTTTTTGAAAATTTGGACTTTGGACCCGGTATAAAATTTGTTCGGACAGGCTGTATCAAGCTCACAGTTTTGTACACTCGTTTGTTGTTGTTTTTTTGGATTTTTAGTTTGAATTTCTACATTACTTGTGCAAAAAAGGTTGGTGTTACTTAAGAGGGAATGGTAAGGGATCATGAGCAATTTTTTAGTCGAGTTAGCCCACAACCTAGCATAAATTAAAACCTAGCCTGAACCTAAACCTGAGTATACCTGATGAATAAACCTAAACTCGAAAGTTACTCATTACTACTGACCGTTCCCTCTATAGCAATGTCAGATTTAGATGTTAATCTAAACCCTTCTTGCAGTATTGAAATCGTTTGATATTAGTCAGCCTTTTTACAACGAGGATGGAATTCGGGCTTTTTTTCGAATTTGAAGAAAAACGATTGACGAGAATATACTCTTTTTAAAAGAGAAATCCAAGACTTCAGGATTTGATTGGTTTTCCTATTTTCATCAGAAGAGCAGATTTTTTTTACTCTCGACAATCCAGGGTAGATATTGCCAAACCCTGCGTGGCTTACCATGGAACTCCGGCAGCATATATCAGCTGAAAGTGAAAAAATTGATTTTTTCAGCTAAAATCCCTACAAAACGGAATTGTTTCGTGGAATCCAATTGACAAATTACTTTCCACTAGAAAATGGTGAGGGAAGGGGTGAGTTCATGGTTTCCAATTGATTCGTAGTGAGTGGCTGTGGTGTGGGAGTTGTCATTATCACTTCCAGTCACGGACCCAGAGTTCGTAGCACCTCTTCAGACGCTGAGGAGAAAATATCACAGAGCTCACCGATACGCAGACTGACTAAGTTCATCTCTACCCATTTCACACCAAATTCTCTGTCCCACATTTGAATAAAAAGCTTTTCCTCAAGAAATTTACTCAATTTAAAATCTTCTCACGGCCTCCTATTTTCCTTGATCCTGACAAAATGCTCCACTCGTAGTACTGGAATGTTTTTACTTTATCCTCCAGCACTACCAGTAGAAGGAATAAAATCCGCATTCATTTTCCTTTTTCTAAAGAATTTGCTTGAATCAACCGATTGCTCTTTTCCACCTGGTTTTTTTCTGTTCCCAAAAATCCTATGTCTCGTACTTACAAGAAGACGCTGTCAGACACCAATTTCGATGTTTTTCACATTAATTCAAAAATAGTGAGAAATTATGATTCCTAACCTGTCTCCTCCTTTTTTTTCCAAAGTTCCATGCTCCTTCAATTTTCGTATTTTCGAAAGTTTTCAAAATGGGATCAGCACGGGAACATTGACGTCGAAAGAAGAGGTTATCGTCGAAAAATTTTTTTTAAAGAACTTCTATGAAAACGTAACAAGTTTTATCACACCGTATTAAAGTCACGCCTAATATGTTAGTTAGGAGAATCCGATGATACCTACAAGATTTCCAAAGCAATTACACGACAATTTAGGTTTTCGAAAAAACTGATTTTTTTCGAGGATGCTTCCTTTAGAAAAAAACATTTTTACAAGTTAAATCCGATAGTAAGGATTTCACGAAATCGAAGAAACTTGAATGCGTTCGAAAATTTCGAAAAAAACCCAAAAGCGTGCCCAGCCAACTTCACTGCCTTACTTTCTCTCCATTAGAGGAATGCACGTGAAAATCAGTAAAATAGGCATTTGAGAGTCATGAGCGTTCCCTTGTTAGAGCACAGAACCAGAAAATTAAAAGAACGTATGAAACTTTGTTAATTTTCTATCCTCTGAAATCCAAGCTGAGAGAAGGTGAAATTAAATGGACCACCACACGAGTTGAAAATTAAAAGCTCGCCCCTTTGCTTTGATTACTTCGGGCTTAAAATTAGATTTTGAAAGTTTAATTCCATTTCCTTGAGACTGGAGATGCCGTAGGTGGAATACGCAAAGCTTCTGGCTCAGTCTGAGTAGAAACAAAGAGAAACTTACTTAATGAGAAAAAAAATTGAGTGAAAGCCCAACATTTGGAGAAATCCATCTTGAGAAACAGTGAACCCAGTGATACGCTCTCCTTCATCAAGCCCAGAAGTATTTTCTTGTTCAAGATCTTGCTTTTACAGAAACCCCACATCCACAGAGGAAGCATGTAATTAAGGAACTTTAATTTATGGCCTTCATTTCATATGGCAGGTCGCAGGGTGTAGGAAATTCTGAATACACCACGAACCCATTAGTTTCTCTTTTAAAGTCCTAAGGAGAAAGTCTCATGTTATTATTCCTAACATGCATTACTATGTTCTCTTCAATGAGGAGTGGCAGCAGGGGGGGGGGGGTAGGGAAAGTCAGCCACGACCACTACCCCTTACCACGAGTCACATTAGAGCCCACTCCTTTGGCTGATCTCTTTCTTACCACCACTACTCTGAGGAAACCCAATTCCTTCTTGTCAAATACCTAATTTATTCTGGCGTCGTCATTAGTTTAGCGTCTCAAAGAATTAATTTCAACTCTTTTCTCTTCCCAAATGAATGTGGTGAAAGCTGCGGGGAGGGGAGGAGGGTTTCCCGTAATTAATCCACCCCCATTTATTAACCATTTCAAAAACATACGGGATTTTCAAGTTTCCGCTTTTTGAAAGAGTTGAAAAAAAATACTTCTTTTCTTAAAAATATCTATGTTTTTTTTGAAGAGAAAGAAAAGCTGAGAAGAGGCTCTTCATGTGGGTGCAGATAAAAGTGATAGAAAGGAAACTAAAATTCAACATTTTTCTTTAATTAAACTCATGGTTTTTTTTTTGAAAAGTCAAAAAATCACACTTTTCGTCGGAGAAGGAGGGAGTGGGTAAAAATTAACACCTTTTTTCGTCTTCTCCTGAATTGCACCGGATCGGAACAAGAAAAAAGTAAAATTCAATTGTAATTAATTTTCCAATGAATTTACTGCATTTTCTCTCAATTATTAAGTGGGAAGAATATATTATGTTTATAATTAATTTTTCCCCTGCTCATGGATATAATTTTTTCAAAATAAAAAAAAAACGGTTTTCATCGGTTTCTAGACATGAGAGCTCTTAAAAACTAGATTAAAAATTTTAATCTTAGCGGTTAAACGACCTTAAAAAAATTCTCGAATTTTAAAATCGAGTATGAGAGTTAAACGTAATTATCAACATACCGTATTAATGTACCCTACCGTTTTTGAGGTCAAAGGTTAAATATTACTGGTCAACTGAAAGGTAATATTCCAAATTCTGCAAATTTTAAAAATATCAGGTGAGTTTGAAGCCTATTCCCGATCAGACACGCTGTGCATAAAATTTGGACAGAAGGTTCTGCAGGGAATTCGTGGTGGCAGTCATTAGATTCCATCTCTTTTTTCTGCAGAAGAACGCTTGTCCGAATTTTCTACAGGATTCTGCAGAAATATTTCAGTTGGGTACTGCCATGCCTTTCCCATGAATTTTTATGATAAATTCGCAAAATATTTTATTCTCACGGTAATTCAGAAAACGTGCCGGTTAAAACCGGGTAGAGTAGAATTCTAAAGGAAATTTAAAATTATTACCAGCTCATTCAGTTAATGTCCACAGATGTGACTTTTGGAATTTTTCACCTAGGCTGAAACAGAGTGAAACTCATTAGGATCTGTAGAGTTTCCTCTTGATGACGATTAGAAGAGCGGAGAAGAGTGACAAAAGTACTCAAATATATTTGAAGAACAAGAATAATTGAGATTTGTTTGGTGAGAAAATAAGGAAGAATGGGAAGGAGTGTGAATGAAGGAACTCATTTGTGAAATATACTGCTAGCTAAAGACTAAACAAGGAATTCCCATCTGCTCCACCTAATCCATGAAACAGGAAATGAAAGTGTGAAAGTCCACTTGGATTCCTTCAACGTTCAGCTCTGAGAGGACTGAAACAAAAGTCTCCCACGGGGAAAGGAACCTGAGAGTGGACGGAGATTTATAAGCACCACCAACTAGTATAGCCCGCATCAGTAAAATCCTCAACCTCAGAATTTGGGAAAGGAGCTTGGACCCGTTAGCGTCTTGGCTATTGTTCTATTTGTTACTCAGAGGGGGGTTGACAGCAGCAGTGGTCAAACCATCCAATCATCATTTCATTACGTTCTCAAATCTGACAGCCACCACCCGTCACACTCACTAAAATGAAAATAATAGAAGAGAGGGGAGAGAATCTTATTTGGAGAACATGGAACCTCGTTTTACCAATCCCAAGACAAGGAACCGAGGATCTGAGGAGAGTGAAAGTCTCTTCACTCAATGTCCGATTGAATTACCAGAAAGGGCACTACTAGGCAACAACAAAAAAAAACAGACTCTAATCTTACTTGCTTTAAAAAGGATGAAAGTAGAGCTGCCTAGCTGGAATTCTGAAATTCCATTTGTATCATTCGGGGAAAAAGGACACGACCCAATTAGATTTTACACAAACACTGCACGCAAAAGAAAACCGCGAAAAAAATTTGAAGAAAATTGACATTTTTGTTTCACGAATGACAAAAAAAAAATAATTGCCCTTGCAGCGTTTATATGCTTAGAGAAAAAAGTTTTTGAAAAATTGAAGGCATACCCCATTCTACGACAAAACTCGGAAATAGGTGAAGATGACTAAAAAAAAGACACTTTCCCAGCCATGCTTGCGTGTTTGTGTCTATTTTCCGCTCGACCTGTGTCCCTTCTCACCCCGCTCCACGGTATTACTAGTTTCAGGAATTTCATAAAAATTCTCTATAAGTATTGAGCACGAATTTTTGTCTGATATTCATTTTTAAACAAAATACTGAGACTTCAACTTGAAATTTTTGCAAATCAAGTCAACCAGAAAAACAACTTAATCGGATCCGCAAAAAACATAGTTTTGCTAATCTGATTTTGGAAACCACTAGTTTACCTGCTAATTCCGCTCAATGAAGAATCTTTCCACCAGTAACACACCATGTCCAAAGAAATAGTGTATACCGGAGAAAGTTTTTCACTTTTTTGAAATTCACTTAATCGAATATTTCAATGAATATTTTAGATATAGTTTTGCTTCAAGAAATTTAGCATGTAAACCTTAAATACGTTGATTGCTAAATTCATTCTGCTAAAAACAAATCAGAAATATGTGATTACATTTGAAAAAAGTGGAAAAGTTTCTTCGGTACAATATTTGCTTGGATAAGCTGTGTGTACATGGCTTACATGTCTTTCCTCTGCTTTTTCCTCTCACAACTAGACTAAGCATCAAGAGATTAAGGATGGGCAGTCTTTTGAGAGAGAAAACTGTGTTTCGTGAAGGAAGCCCGCATACTTTTCCAAAGTAGCCCGTTAGCAGGGAAAGTTGACTGAATTATTGAAAGCTGTACAGGAGGAACCTGCAAGTTTAATTTCTTCCCTCATAATTTCTTCGTAGTTGGACGGGGGAAGGGTGCTCTGGATTCCTAGAACTTTCTCAATGGACTATTGACCCCAAAAATGGAAGTTAAAATAGTCAGGAATGAGCTGCTGATGCTTATCTGGATTTCCTTCCTTTCTTTTCTTCCTATTCTGATCTAATAACATAAAGCCGGTTATTGGTCCAGGGCTGTGTAGAGCAGAAGCATTACGTGCTACATTGGATCTCATGGAATCAATTTTTGAGCGTGAAATTGAGAAAGTAAAAGGATAAAACTTGTCAAGTTGGCACAAGGAAAACGGAAGTAAAAAAAAAATTGAATGTTTCATCTAATAAGGAAAAGAGGAAGAAAAGTGAGTTGGAGTTCTTTCCCTAGTGAATCAGTGGATTTAGGGGGTGGGAGGGTGTTCTACTTGTCCTCTTCACGTTTAAAACTAATCGGATGATAAAAGTAGTCAATTACGGTTCAAACTATGGAAAGGAGAAGAAATTTCCAATTATTTTTTTTATCTAAAAAGTTGTGGCAGCAAAAAAATTTGAAAGATTAAGAAAAATGGAACGGAATTGAGAATTCTCCAAAGTTTTTCCTAGGATTAAACGATTAAATCCCAAAAATTCATTTTCCAAAAAATAAAAATGAATAATTGCTTCAATGCAGAGGGATTTACTTTAAAATTAGAATATTGGATCTATCAAAAGTAGTACAGAGGCAAAATGAAAATCAAGCATTTTTGTAATGGAATAAAAGAGACTCAAAAACAAATGAAGTTTTGGAACTCGCGAGGGAACGCTAAGTTTTTTCGGATCAAACCAAGTTTCCGTTTGGTTCTGAGTTTTAAATTCTCTATTTTATAAAATAAAAAACTAAAAAGGGAATTGATTTCCGGCATTAGAATCATACAGAGCTGACATTTAAAATAATGAAGCACGCATTTGCTCCTATCGTAGAAAAAGCAGACACTTTTTTTTCCCTTTCTTTGAAACAAAAAATTGAAAAATGAGAAAAAACGTGAGTCCTTCTGCTACGCTTCATTAGAGAAAGCTTCACCATGCTTTCTTCGCGTTAAGGGTATAAAATTACTAGGGTTTCCAAAGAAATCACGCGCACCTCCCAACCCCTGTTCCCTCGCAATGTAACTCGAAGAGAGGGTATTAAATCCAGTATCCAATTTCAATGTTTCGAAAGTAGAGAAGATGGAAAGCTCAGCTGAAAATGATCTCTTACAAACGAATCCTATAAATGCAGGTTGCTAACGGTCATTAGTATACTTCTGTCTCCCTTCGTCCTTTGACTCGCTTGAGTTCGCAAGAAAAATAATTATACAAAGGATGCAATTATTTAATTTAACAGAAGTAGTACTCTAAAAGGCTGGGACCGCACCTGCCCTGACTGATGGATTTTGCGCCCAATTTCAGTTAAACCCCCAGTTCACCCCTTTATAAAGACTCACCGTTTAATAAACGCCCAACTCAAATAAAGGCCTTTTAAATTCATGTTTTTAATAAACGCGGATTTTAGCACCTAGCCTCCTACTAAAGCCCATGCTGTAGACTCTAAAATTAACGCCCAGGGCCACATTTTGGAGATTTAAGGTAGGCTTCTTTTGTCGCGTCTCAAACTAACGAAAGAAACAAAACTTTGTCAACTTTGTCAAATTATTCAATCAGGAGTTTCCGTAGGTACTAAGGAGACTTTTTCCCATCACTTCAGCAGCTTCAAAACTTTGTTGAGTAGTGAGAAAGAATTTAGCATATTGAGGTAAAATGTTCAGAGAGGATCAATTTATTCTAAACTTTCACCTCACCTCCTTTCAGTTTTTTAACTCATGATACGGGCTCGTCTTTTTTTTTTCTAGCATCGCACTCAGCTTTGAAATAACATGCAAAATGGTGATAAGGGACGGAAGATAAGACACGTAAACAGGGATAGCAAGCATCTTTCTTTCTCAATGTTTTTTTTTTGAGCTGAAGAGTTTTGAAAATATGGGCGGGCGAATTCGTAAGCTAATACAACATTTCGGCAGATAGGATAAAATTTTGCACATTTGATACGAACTGTGAATGGATTAAAGTAAATTTCCAAACCAAGCAGATTTTCATAGATTTTTATGATGAATACACGAAATATTTTTTTTTTACCGGCGAGCAGGTTGAGAAGGGAAAAATGGGATGAAAAGAGACAGGACCTCACAAACAAGACTAGCATGAACCTCTTTTATAAAAAAAAAGGTTTCCAGCGTTTTTTATATGGATTTTTATATGGAAAGGTTGTCTTTCAACATTGGATTTTTTAAAAACAACTTTTTCAGTCTGAAAAGGTTGTGCGCTTCGGAAAATTTTTGTTTGGAATATTTTGAAATACATACGTAGGTTGGCTAGGTCTCCAATGTTAGGACGTCTGAGAATTTTTATTTTCGTCAAGTAAGCTCTCTGCTAGCTTTACTTGCCGGTGTCCCTTCTCTCAACCGTCCCTCTTTACCTCTCTCCACAGTACACGACTTTCCTTTTTTTTTGTAGATGGGGGTTATTTTTTTCTGCGTATTTTTTCAATGATTTCAAAGTACGATAGGATTTTTTGACGTATTATTTACAAGTTTATCTCTGCAAAAGAAACTATTTGAAAAACAAATAAATTTTCAAAGCTCAAGAGGAAATGGAGAAAATCCCATTTATTTCTTTAAAAATTCCGACGACATGATTTTGGTTTTTCTGCCTTTTGATAAAGAGAAGGAAATATTTCATTCCAAATTTTTTTTTCAAATGATCCATTTATTGGTAGAAAACATGTAATACTTCCATTTGAACCCACTCTCCAATTCCCATTGATCAAAGGAAAGCAGAGATACTCCTATCACGATTGTAAAGAGAAGTTCAAATTTATCTAAATGGTCTGGAGTGGACACGAAGAAGATCAGATCCTCATCAAAGGAGGGAAATTGGAAAGGAATTTTTAGAATTAGCCTTTTTCAGATGGTCCTTTCTAATCGGAGAGATGTGAAGCATCTGCTAAGAGATTGGATGGCGGCAGCGAAATTGAGAGAGAGATGTTTGTTCTGGCTTACTCAAATCTGACGCTCACTGTAGACGCTTTTTTTCCGAAGGGAACATCAAAACGGATGGGAGTGAATGCAAGGACTGACTAGAATAAAAAAAATAAGTAAATGAATTGAACTCCCTAAGAGAAAGTCTTGGAGAAAGTAGCTTTCTTTTCTTCAAAAAAGAAGAAGAAAAATAAACGATGACTTGTGTTGAGCCTGAGGTGAATGGGCAAAACATTTCTTTGGCTCATGACGGAAGTAATCAGTGGACGTCCAAGGTTCTTTACTGAAATTCAGCCCTAGCTATTACCGTAGTATCGTTCTCCATTTCCTAGGATCTGCTCTAGTGGAAGATGAGTAGGACTCCTAAGACTAAGACTCTTCCAGTACTAGATTCTAAGATGAGATTATCATTTCTTCCTTGCGTGTGTCCTCATTCTAGAAACTAAAAGGAAGCAATACAGTACCGTAGAAGGGCGTAAAGAGTGGAGACTCTTCAACAAGGCTGAGCGAAAAATAATTTTTTTCAGCGTCTTAGCATCCAACGACCTTCTCCAACGCATGTATTTTAATTTCCTCGCGAAAAATAAACCTCCCTTCGAGTCTGAAAATGTACGTTTAAGTAATATTTGCTTAAAATCATTTAGCAAAACCGCCGATATCCATATTACTGCCCTGGGCGCTTATTTAATTTTGAAGCCTTCGGGATGGGCGCTTACTACCGTGTTTCCAGTTCTATTAGCCCCATCCGCGTATAAACCGCACACGCGTATAAACCGCGAGAATGCTTCATGTAGAAGCGCGAACCAGGCGAAAAGCAAAGTGGTCAAAAAACTTGGTTCATGAAAGACAATTTAGAAAAGCCATCCCGGCCCCGGTTTAGAATTTTAATCGGAGTTAGATAATATGAAGTTTTGAAAAGTAAATGGCACTGACAGGGAAGCAACGAAGAAAATCCTATGAAAACTAGGAGAAGTTAAACGTAACTTTTGGTTTACAAAAGGGTTTGATTTTGAAAACAGCTAATAACCGTGCACTAATGAGTAATGGCTTCGCGTAGAGCCGGAGCCCCGGGGTCAGAATTTGTAGGGAAAATCAATCTATCAGCTACGACTAATAGGACGAGAAATACGGTAGGAAACTAGGCGCTAATCGGAGTATTTACGGTACGAAAACATTTACGAAAATTTTTAGTTTAAAATCTGACTTCTCGTATGCTGCTGGATAAAATAATTTTTCTCAGACAAATTTGAATTGCTTAGATACTGGCGTTCCTTTTTTCCCTAATTTACGGTAGTATAGGAAGAAGAAAAAGTCTCTTTCTCTGTCAACAAGATTCTTTTCGCTCGAACCCACACAACACACATGATAAGAGCAGAAATCCATGGAAGTTTGTTTCTTTTTTTTAAAATAGGGGAAAGAACACAGAGGAATCTGAACGAGAATCAATGTCCGTCTCTCGTTTTTTTAAAATATCAGTAGAAATAATAATTGGGGGGGTTGTCAGATGGTGGGAAATTTTGAATCTGTTCAGCTAATTTCGACACTCTTGACAGTAAATTGGCGTTTTCATTGCTTACTGTCAGATTAATAATAAAGCATTGGATTTGGGCGTGCAAAGCCGTTCAGACCCTTATTTTTACCTAGGTGAACTAATTTAACCCCCCCAGGAGCAAGGTATATCCTGGTTCACGTGAGACAAGAATTTCTATTCTTACGAAAAAGGAATGAAAGTTTTTTTTTAATATATTTGTGCAAACATGACAAAGACAAGTTGATTTATAAGAATTTGATCAACCCGAAAGTCCAAAGAACTTGACTCATCCTGTCACTTCCTCTATTGTGGTCAACTGAAATAGGAAATGAAGAAGTATAAAAAGGAAAGCTAACTTTCTCCAAACATTGTCTTCAACAATAGGATCCACATACTACTTTTCTAACTCTACTTTCTCTTATTCTGAGCATCTTTTCCTTTCTCTTTCAGTAAACAGTTGAAGCTTTCTTCTACAGTTAAACCTAGACTCTCTCATTCCTTCCCTGCCAAACACAGGGCAAGACAAAAAAAAGTACTTCCTTTTCCTTCCTTGATTTTCTCTTTTTTTTTTGCTTTCTCTTCTCCCACTTCAGTTTCAGCTTTCAACTTACTAGTTCTCACGTCCCACTGGATTTCAGTATCGAAATAGGATTTAAGATCCCGGGGAGCTGAATTGAGCCCACTGCACAGAAGAAAGTCTTTTTATCTGAAAAAAAAAGGAACTAGAAAATCCAAGGGGAACGAGGAAAATAGACCTGTTTCTTATTTCTAATTTTATTATTCGTTGAGCAGAATTAAAAAACTCATCATGCATCATGCAATACGTCATGAAGAAAAGACTTTACCTTTTTCCCCTGTGAACGACTCCAACTCACAAGGGAACGTCTATTTTTTCAGCTGAAATTTCGTACTAGCGATATGTATTGTTCCTGTCTTTTCAGATATTTCACAAATGCCAATCTTTTTAACCAGCTTCGGCTCAACTTCGGCGTTTTGGTTTGATTTTAGCTAAAAGCAAGTAAGAGAACAGTTAATTTGGATTTTTCATTCCTGTAGTTCAAAATTTCAAAACCGAGGGAGAGCCATTTTGTTCAAAATCTGTGAAGCAGAAGCAAAGAG
>JABASM010001864.1:0-12755 GCA_019776545.1 Brachystomella parvula | reverse complement strand
TTTCCATTGTTCGCATATTTTTAACCTTCACCACCACCAAGACTCGAGAGCAGGCGGAAGGTCCTCATTGTGTACTCAGCAGCTCTCCTCGTTTGCTCTTGACTACTGCTGCGGTTAACTGAACATTTTTTGCTAATTGTTCTCTGAAAGCTATTATGATTATATTTCAGGTGAGACGCTTGAAGAGGAAGTAGATCACGCTCTCATTTTTGCAACTGTCTTTATCCCTCTTCTCATTGGGCTTTCAGCCATCGCTGGGATAGCTCTTCTCGTCAGGTAACAGAAAGCAGAAATTCAAAATCAAAACTCACCTTCTTGCAGCAGCACCATTTTAGAAAACTCAATTTTTGCATAACGAAAGGATAACGCCGGAATGCGTTATGAAAGTTGTCGCATACAACTTTAAAGGAACCCTACCGACCTTAGCTCAGTTTTCAGTGTAGGATCGATTGGTGCAGGTCATTTTTCAAAATTCGCATTGGTTTGACCTCAGGAGGTCACTAAAGGTCAGGCACTTGACCTCACGGATCTGGACAACCGATAAGTCAATCGAGAGCTCTCCGTTCCCGGATTAAAATATATTACACTTGACTTTTTTAAGCTACAGCATAGCTGCAGAGGTCATTTAACGTTCAGCGAAAGGTTTGGAAACCACAGACGGCCGTGTTGTAGCTCAAACGGCCAAGTGTAGCATGTTTTTAAAATCAGGGACTAAAGAGCTTTCCATTGACGTACCGCTTGTTCAGATCCGTGAGGTCAAGGGGCTGACCTTTAGTGACCTCCTGAGGTCAAACCTATTCGAGTTTGGAAAAATTACCTTCATCAGTCGATTCTACGTTGGAAACTGAGTTAAGGCCGCATAGTTTTTTTTAAAAAGTTGTACAGGGCCACTTTCGTGTTGATACTGGGTCTTGTCCTTTGTGTAGAATTTTTCCCCTCCTTTGAATCGTTTATCAAGGGATTCGTATCCATCCAAGGAAAATATAAAAATGGAGGCGGTCATTACCTACTGTGGGGGTCTATAGGCTTCAAAACCAAAATCAAAATTTTCAGAAGCATAGAAGCGCCTTTCACGGTTTTATTTTCTGAAAATTTTCATAAAATCAACGCCGTTCGTTTAATTTCCAAACCTGCGCTTAAGAAATCTGCTGAATTCCATAGCTTGCTCGCTAAACTTAAGATTGGCAATAAAATTAAAAAAAAAATTTTCCTTCCCAGAAAAATGCGAAAGTCTGGAACCTTGGGAAGCGATGGATCCCGATCCCCGGATCCCTCTGACAATTCCTTCAGTTCTCTGCCCACCCCCATGGCATGGCGCCATGACATTGACCTCAAGCAGAGCCACTCCATAAGCATGCCCCACCTTCTCCTCATTGACAATGGGCGACACTCCGTGAGTCTTCCCCACCTCCTCGCCATTGAGACCTACTACAACTACCCCTCGGCTGCTTCCATACTAGACGAAACCTACCAAGACGTTGTCGATGAAACTAAAATCCAAGCTGAAAATAATTCAGACCCTCTTCCTGCTCAAAAGCGACCACGAAGCCTCAAGCGATCTCTTTCAATGAAAAGCCTTCGACGTCTCCGGACTCGGATTATTCACCTCCTCACCTTCGCCAAGCGTCGTGAGCGTGAAGCTGCCAAAAGAGAAGCAAATACTTTTGACCTCTGTAACCTCTCAGGTGAAACACGGCAGCAACTTAAGGAAATCTACGTTTACTGACCCCCGCCTTACCTGTGAGACGCTAAAAAAGACAAAGTAATTTTTATTGCCTAGGGCTAAATTTTAAATCATTACTACTGCTAAGTATTATTAATGTAAATCCACAGGAGAAGAAGGTGGCTGGTATAATGATCGAGTTTTATTTATTTTTAAGAAAAAATACGATTTTCAATAATCTATATGCCATTTTATTACTAATTACTTCCAAGAAGATAAAATCCAGTTTTCAGAAATAGAAATTCAAAGTAAAGCTTGCTTAACTTTTTGCATGACCTTGAATTATCATGTAGTGAAAGTTGCTTTGGAAGTACTAGAATTTTGACAATGGGATTCCTAACTGTGTTCTTTGTATTTTCATTCATTCAAAATCGCCATAATTCATTCAAAAGTTTTCCTAAGGCTCATATGGAAATGGTGGCTGAGGATTTTAAATCTCTTATTGAGGTAGAGTCGGTGAGCGTCGTTACGTGAGGGGGCTGAGTCCAGGCACACAGAATGGCAGTTCAGGTCCTTGGCTATTTGAATGACATGGTCGAGGAGAGCCCCAGCGTAGCCTTTACCCTTCGTGGAGGGTAGGGTGCAGAGGTCATCAATGTAGAGTGTACTACCCGAGTGAAGCTTGTCCATGAGTCTGAATCCAATGAAACTAGTTACGAGTTCAGTACCCTCGTCCTTTGTGTAGAGGATTCGGTAGTGGTCCTTCATCTGCTGTTTTTGAATCACGGGTCACGAGCTCGTCTTCAATCAGGTGAGGGTAGAGGATAGATACCACTGGCCAGCAGGATTGGATCTCCTCTGCCGTAGTCGCTTCGTAGATATTATGGGCTTTCATTTCAATTTCGGAAGGAAAAATATCGAGAAAGTCTTTTGGATCTGAATCTGGGTGTAGAAATCCACGCTTTTAAGTATCGCGTTCCAGGATTTATTGGAATTGAAAGAGGAGTGTCTACAGCGTTACGTCTGAAATCATTGAGTGATAAGATAAATTATTATGCAAGTGTTTATGCCATTTCGTGGAGGCAATGAAAGGACTTTGGAATCTAGTAGCTGTGACGTTTCCGCTTGAATATTGGAAGCAAGCAAGGGAACTTTTTTAGTTAACAGGGTCCATTCAGCCTGTTGTACGGGTAGCCCATGCTACCAGACTGAGAATACCAAAGCTCCAGCCTGGCAAGCCACACCCCCCCCCCCCTACTTCCTTTTCCAGTGGTAAATGCCGACCTTAAAGTTTTTCCAAATTCGCTTTGGATTTTTCCTTTCGGGATTTTTGCCTCCTACGACCCATTGTATAAGCTCTATTCAGTAAAAATACCCTCCTCTGTTTCTTATAACATTATTCCCTGAGTGCGCGATTTTAAGAATCCATGGACTGGACATACTCACGGTCATGGGTCATGACCGTATGAGTATGTCCAGTATGTATGTAATCCTCCATTCGCGAAAGCTCAACCATAGCAGCGGGTGCGGATGTACATGTGGAGAATTTGGTAATGTTGTTTTCTAAAATCTGAATCAGGAGAAAAACATCTTAAAAATTTTTTTTTAGCTTTCAAACGGCTTCAAAGCTTGATTTTTAATTTCCGACCTGATTTCTGTTGGGATCTTGGATTCCTTGAGCCTGAGTACAGAAGTTATGATCTATTTCCTAGAGATCGTAATAATTCCATGTTATAACCTCCATTTTTAATATGCAGAAATCCAAAGTAAGAACTGAATTCTTAGATTTTCCTTGAATCGAAATGCTTAAACAGGTTTGCTATTAGCTTCACGGCATATTTGGCAGTTTCCTATAGGACGGACTCAGAGAGAATGAACTATGCTTTCAGTCTTTCCGCTTCTACACACCATTTCATGGGAGATGATTCCAGAAGACACTGAACAATTTCTATAAATACTTTTTTCTTGTCCAGAAAATTTTTGTAGAAATCATCCATTGCGTAGCGGGACACTAGCCTCAGAGAGTACTGTGCGTATTATATGGATGATTTAAAAAAATGAATGACATCCAGACGAAGAATCGCTAGGACTACTTTGGCTTTTCTCTGTCAACTTTTTTTTTCACCGTCTTACAAAGTAATTAAAGGGCTGGTACTTTATTCAAACGTTTTCTTAAGAGCCATATGAAAATGATGACTCGAGATTCTAAATCTTTTGTTAAGGTAGAGACGATGGGCATCATGACGGGACGGTGCTGAATCCAAAGAGACAGAGTCACAGTCCTCTTCCTTGGCGATTTCAACTGCACGGTCAAGAAGAGCTCCAGCGTAGCCTTTACCTCTGGCATTGGGTAGAGTGCAGAGGTCATCAATGTAAAACGTTTTACCGGAATAGAGCATATCGTAAATCCTGAATCCGACTATACCGGATACTCCAGAATTTTCGTCCATAGTGTAGAGAAGGCGGTAGCCTTGATTTTTTTGTTGCTTCTGGACACGTCCCACTAATTCTTTTTCAACGAGGTGGGGTCGAAGGGCAAAAATTGCGGGCCAGCACGCTTGGATCTCTTCAGCTGTTTTCGCTTCGAAGATTTTGTGGACTGTGTGTGATGCCATGATTTCCTGAAAATTAAAAAAAAAGTGTTGGATGATTTTTAGTAAAAATTATTAGATAGCTCTCATAATTAATCCTGCATAAAATCGCTAATTGGATTGAGGCACTTACCGTGTAGTTCTAGTCTAGCGGAGAGCCCAGATGAAGGTGGAAAATGAAAAGAAGGGGAGTTAAATAAATTTAACAGGAAACACCCAGCTTCCAGGAGATGTGATCTCTGATTATAGAATTAGTCAGTGGTCAAGTGGCTTCCTTTTATAATTTTTTTTGTTACAGTGCTACACTTGACCAGCCTCTGCTCTTGCATAAGGCAAGCAGCGTCATATGGGGCAATTGTCGTACCATATCACGCACAAATCTGTCACTGTACGCGCACCCAGGTTTTTAAAATCTCCATAAGGTTTATGCTTTTATCAGCACAAATGCACAAATTAGGCACAGCCCCGTCCCCTCCACATCCAATCTGCTCGGCGACCTTGCCCTTCACTCCAATTTTTATGAATAAATTGTTTCAGTCCAATTTACTCCTATTCGCAAAAACTAGGTTCACACCAGACGTGATGCTGGCTTTGCTTTTTCTGCTTTCTTGAGCCTGGGAAATAGAGAAAGCGAGAACAGGAAGTGAAAGTCAACAGGCGTTGCTCGCAGGGTCCTTGCACACCAGAAAGTGCAGCAAAATACTCATAAATTATTGACGAGTATTTTGCATTTTGTTTGCTTTGTAATTCACAGGCATAGGGAAAATTAGACAAACTCGATTGATTAATAACAGTAGAAGCTGATTGCGAAACTGAATTTTTATAATATAGATACCTTAATTATAAGTTACATTTTTGAGAGACAATGATTCTAAATATAAATCTGAAGAAAACGGGTTACAGCGACAGTTACGAGTAATAAAAGATTAAAATGCTCTTTCTAGATTCTAGTAATAGTAAACGAAAAGAAAATAACGTGGCATAAAGCCTTCTGACTTTGTATACAAATAAAAAAAATTAACGAAAAGAGGAAGAATTGGAAGATTGACATTACATAATTTATAATCTATACAGTAGTATTAACTAGTAATTTCATAACGAGGGAAGTTCTACAACGATTATTACAATTTCCTATATAGTAGCAGACTATAAATTAGTACTTGAGTTTTTAGAAGAATTTAAGTAATACTTTGAATACATTTTAGAGTTCCATTTAAATTTCTGTAGTGGTGGGAGAGGGGTGTTGAAGATAGGGGAGTAGTTAGTAGAGCTCTTCCTCTTCTTCTCCAAACTCGTTCTCAGCATCGACATCATCAATTAAGTCCGAGAGACCGAGGAATGGGAAGTCATCAACTGAGGTATTTTGAGATGACGTACCCCCGGTAGTTCCTAATTGCTTTTTGGCCTGGACTCCTTTCCGCTTCATATATGCACAGAGTGTAGTACGTGGAATCTCATAAGTAACTGCAGCCTGACGAACTGTTGTGCCAGATAAGGCTAGCTGACAAGCTGCCTCAAGTCTCTCCGCTCTGTCTCCAGAATCAATGCTCACACCAGGGCCGCGACGCTTCGGACCTTGTACCATTTTCCTACCTCCTCCTGAACTTGATTCATCATCGATTAGAATGTGGCCTTGTGTTACTATAAGAAAAATCGAGAAAAAAGATTATTCTTAGACCTTTCCAGAAATCATAGGTGAATTTATAAAAATCTTCTCACATGGGGGTAATTCGTGTGGATTTGCCATGCTAGATTCTTCAACTTCTCGCTGCTTCCATTTGGAAATAGTTTTACGTGGAATTCCGAATGAGTCTGAGGCTTGGCGCAATGACATGCCAGTCGAGAGCGAGTTGAGAACGCTGTCTCTAACTTCTTGGCTGTATTTGTATACGCTCTTACGCTGCTGTGGAGGATTTCCTGTCGGAGCGACCTGTTGTCAAAAAATAAAGTTATGAATATTGATCCCCAAATTAAATGTACAAATTGATTCTCAAATTAATAATTACTTCAAATCTCTTGGCTTCCTTTCCATTTTCGTCTTCTGTCTCGGATTCAGACGTTATCGGATTCTCTTCCAGCGATGTCTCCACTTCAGCGATTTCCAGCTCGTTCTCTTCATCATCCATCTGGGAAGCAAAAAAATCTTTGAAAATGGTTTTCCTATATAAAATGTGCTTTTTTCTTACCATTTCACCATCAGGAACAGCGTTGTCAAATTCCATCACACTGTACTTCTGTTCAGGAATCGCTGGCTTTTGCTCTAGCAGACCCATAAGTTTGTCTTGCCGTAATTGTTCACTCATTGTATCTCTCGGAAGCTTCAACTAAAATTAAAAGCAAAAATTTTCGTAAACTGTAAACGTGATTAAAAAAGTTTTCTCACCTTATTGGAGACTCCATTGGGAGTTTCTGACGTGTTCGTAACTGCAGTCTCAGGCTTTTGGATTTTAATCAATCGCGGTGGGGAGCTAATAACAGGTGCCTTTCGCTTGAGTGCATTTTCCAATCGCTGCATGGGCTGTTGGACCGGCTGCGGCTGTGTCGGAGTGGAAGGCGGAAGAACTGGCCTTGTTTTGACATTCGTAAGACCGAGATCAACTGCAATGTCTTCATCAATCACCCCTTCTTCTCCAGCAAATCCCTTGATACGAAGTGACTCAGCAATTGCAGAAATCCTTCGCAACTTCTCCTCACTGATTGTAATTTCTCCATTGTACAAGTATTCAACAAGAATTTTCAATTCCCAATACTTGACATCCTTGAGGTAGATGATTGTATTCCCACTATCAGGAAACTCTTTGGAATTGAGAAGACTGTCAAAGTACTCAGAGGCCGAGGACAAGACGAGTCGATGACACTTAATCCTTTGACCCTCACATGCAAGCGTCACGTCAGCAAAACTCTCATCATGTAAGTATCGACGCAAATTACTCCTTAGGACTCCCGTAAAGTTATTCCACTTTACACGGTAAAGCTCCCTTGCTGCTGGAGCCATCTAAATAAACAACAAATCAAATCAAACTCAGCGTTACTTTACTTTCTTATTCCAAATTCCCCTTACCTTTTCCGATCCCAAAGTAAAGTTCTTCTATTCAAAGTTCACCAGGAGCGAATGACCTTAACAATAAACAAAGAGTCAATCAGCTGGAGAAAACGCATTTGAGATCAATGAACTTTTCAATTCAACAGAATATTCGTTTTCAGTGCTACTGCTCCAAGAATGGAGCAGTATACAATGCAACAATACAGGGGAAGCCTCCAGACGGTGTCCTTATGGCAATAATGGTATTACTACGTTACAGTACCCAAAATTACTAATTAAATAAAGCCATACCTGAGAATAAAGGTGGTGATGACGGAGAGACTTGTGACCGAACACCGAACTGATGTTTGCCAATAAGAAAATGTAAGTTAAGTGGATTGAGATGGTGGGTATGTGGACATGGTTTTCCAGTATGGCGGATGAGGAGAGTCTCGTCAACAAAGAAGGGGAAAGGGAAAATGAATTTTGTGGAGGTTGTCCTTTCGTCACCCTGCAGCAGTGAGGCAGGGAAGGAAGAGCCGTGGTCTTGGGTTCTATTGTGGTAACATGGAACATGAGCATAAGAGGAGAGGAGTCATTACAAGGTTCGGACAAAAGCAGCTTTTTGGGACAGGACGGGCAAGAAGGACAGCAGCGAGAGGAGAGCAAGAGTGGAGAAGATGACATGGAGGGAAAGCCAGCCAAAAACCCCGTCACACTCGCCACTCAAAACCAGCCTTTTGAAGGACACACAAAAAAAAACTCAAAGAAAAAGGCTATCACTAGACTGCGGAAGCCTGCTTTTCTCACTGACTGAGTCCTGAGCCCTTTACCGCGGTATTTAACGCGTACCGAGACAGCCTTTTACCGCGAGTCTTTTACCGTGGCATTTACCGCGGTAAAGAGTTCCACGGCAAAGAGTGCCACAGTAAAGAGTGCCGCGGTAAAAGCGGGATTCCAAAAATCTACCTGCAAAACCTTACTGGCGATTAAGGGTTGTCGATTTGGGACGTGAATTAGTAGAGTTATAATTCGTATATCCCTTAAGAGTTATCTCACTCAGGAAAAAAAATGTTACTGATTTGTGTGCAACAATGAGAAAGAGGAAACTGACGGTTTCTCGCCCGATTCTCACAGGAGTACAATGCAATTCTAAAGTTTCTCAATGATTTCTTGTTTTAAAATTGACAAGATCTTGAATTTATTATAATATAAAATAATTAATTACTGCAGCAAAATAAAACGTATACGTGTAAAACTGTTCTTCAGCACCTGCGCATAGCATGATTAATATTTTTAAAAAAAAAGTAAAAAAATATCATATATATATATAATAGTTTTGATCGCTTTCTTTTGTTTTTCGTCACTTTTCCTCTCCCAAGCTCGTTACGAGTTACTCTACTATAAAAAAGTATTCGATATTGCACGTAATACGGAACAAGCGACAACAATATCTGACACAAATGATCAGTCTCATTACAACCAATCCCATAAGAACTCAAAGTGTTGATTTGAGACAGGGTGTCAATTATTATGTCACCGCAAAGCGTTCCTTTTGACAGTTTAGCTGCCACTGCCTTTCCACTGAATCTCTAAATAGAACGAAAAGTGACTTCGAAGGATAGTTTAAATATCCAAACCCTTTTAGCTAGGTCACTCGTGCTTCCTTCATACTGTCTCCATTCTTGCGAGAGACCAGAGTCTTCTCACCGTCCTTGCATTTTAAATGCCTCCACTGCTTGAACAGTGCGAATCCAAAACATTGTACACTAAAGAGTCATCTAAAAGACACTTCAAGTCTTGACAGCTTGACCTTGAAAGCAAATTCATAGCGGAGGGCGTGGTCAACTTTTCCAAGATGAAGCTCTCGATTTTGTGCAACCCCTTTGCCTTACTCCGATTTTTCTCTTTAGCTTTTTCCTTTAAGCACTTAACGAATGAAGCTAAGACTTCTGGGTGCTCATCTGTGCCAATGTTCCCACGAAGCACTTTTTCGCAGGGCGTATAGAACGCGAGAAGTCGGTAGAGCTGTAAGAAAGTGAATACAGTGGGATGGTCTTCAAACCCACCAGCACCCCGAATAATGCCAAAGAATTTCTAAAATATCACATAAACAGCATCAAAAATCTGGTAGCTAGATGTTCGATGTTATCACATACATTTAAGCAGTCTTGGTTTAATTTTGCTGTGAGCACATAGCTGAATTTGAGCTTTTTCAGAAGAAACTCAGACAGTTCAATGACAAACGTCAGTGTCATACGTAGTGCTCCTAGAGTTTCAGTGCTTGCAAAAGTATTTTCTTTCTTCCCGTCTGACAATATGGCAAGAAAGCTGTTCAGCTTCTAAAAATTTCAAATTTAGCATATTAGATTCGATATTAGAAATTTTCGCAATCAGCAGTCAAATATTACAATTACTTCTAATTTGCCATTGGAAAGACTGATGCCCTCCGCTGGAATTCGAGAATTGAGTATGTCAAAAACATCGTTCAGTAGTAAGGTGAACGCTACGCTGCTTTCTGCTTCTTTGAAGCTCACCAGCCCAGCCTAGGAGTGGACGAGTCGAACTTGACAGTTCAACCTGAAAACGTACCGTTTTCCTAAGCACACTTTCACGTTGAGATTGTCCCACTTTTTTCCCTAAATTGTTTTCATGCTAGAATCGCTAATGTCATCACCCGGATAACGAAGCGAACAAACTTTGCTTTAATCACCCTTGTGAAACTCAAGCTCAGGCCAGTGTGTCTATTACATCTGTGTCGAATTTCAACCCCATGCGAGCCTGCTTTCCCCGTTTCCGGCCAACCTCATTTTTCGGCCCTATCTTAAACTCGCCGTTTCCAATTGAATGCCCTGTAACCAGGGAACTAAGAGGCGTATTGATAAAACTCAGTCTATAGGTAGCCCAGTATGTCTACTACATCTGTGCCGAAATTCAACCGCATGCGAGCCTGCCTTCCCTATTTCCGGCCCACCTCAGTTTTCGGTCCTGCCTTAAATTCGCCGTTTCCAAGTGAATGCCCTATAACTAGGGAATTAAGAGGTGCGTACTAGTCAAACTCTCGCTAAAGGTAGCCTAGTATGTCTACTACCTCTTTGCCAAATTTCAACCCCTTGCGACCCTGCCTTCCCTGTTTTCGGGCCATCTTAAAATCGTAGCAAAGGCTAATTGCAAATTTTAATAGAAACCAGCTTGAGAGTCCGATGTGTCAGCGTAACTTTTTCACTAGGCGACGGCCGGACTGACAGACTAACATCAGTAAACGCATAAACAGCTCGCGCTGTTAATAATCTTTCGAAAACCATTTCTTACCCAAGAAGCATTAAGAGGCCGATACATTAAAACTAATGCGTGATCTGCCATCGCTGGATCACTGCCCACCATTGCTTTTCTCTCTTCTCCAAAATCCAGATACCCGTCGAATTCCATAGTCCATGTATTAAAATCCATGGATTCGCGTAATAGAACTTTATAAAAAACTAGGCATCCTTGTCGATCTCTTCTACTTTTGCCTGCCATAGCTTTTGTTTATGGCGTCTAGTGCAAATCGATTTACTCCGAATTGACATGGGAGACCCATTAGCATCCTTTTTATTACTGTATGAGGAAACGGGAGGATAAAATAGCACGAAACGAGGTCACCCTGCACTTCATAGCTCCACCGCACCATGCAATTAAATAATTTTTAAAATTGAAATTATTCATATGAGATGGTGAAAATCATCATCCGAAAATATGACCAGGCCGCAGTGCAACAAAGAATAGCTTATGGTAGGAAACGTGCGAACAGGAAATACTGCCTGAATCCCGATCTACTTTCCCGAGCACCAATGAATCAATTTTTTGACATAGACTTAGCTATTCCGGAAATCAAAGTATTGCATCCAAAACATTACTTTAGATGTTTAGATGTTAGATAGTTAGATGAGACAGGATTTTTTAGTGGTAGGACAGGTTGATGTCGGTTCTGCTTCTGTGTAGAGAATTTGTGGGTTTGCACTCTGGGCAAAAATTCTTCTTCCTTATTTCGAGTCTCTGAAGCAGGGTCTGAACTGACAAGACTCAGGATGTCTCGTCATTGATTTTGGTACTGCACGTTTGGTCCCTCCAGGGAAATTAGAGAAAAGATTGGACAAACCGGCCGGAGTTGTCGATATTTAGGAGTGGAGGCTTAAGTCCATGCAGGGCATGGTGATTCATGCGCACCGGACCCAACACAAGGAGTCAGCTGATGTGACAGTTCGTTATTTCGTTATTTCAAAAACCATATGTTTATCTTGGATTATTGCGGTGAGGAGGAACAGTTGTTGCGGCAGGCGCACGGTATAATCCTAGTATAGTTACCCCTCGGGTTTTTTGGTATTAAGAAATGGTCGAATGACCCAAAATCGATACCAGGCTATCAACAATGACCCAACCTAGGCTAATTATGTTTATCTTGGATTATTGCGGTGAGGAGGAAGAGTTGTTGCGGCAGGCGCAGTTATTTTTCTTGGAAATGGAATCCATATTAACCAAACTTATTACAATCAGAATGTGGATACGCCGAAAACTGCTTTAATTGTAGTCTGGAACAATTAAAACTTTCAAGGCGTAAAATCCCATAATGTCAGTTAATCTTTGTCGTGAAATGGTCCATTCCTAAAATCATAACTAAAATCGTGAAAGTTTGAGCAATCACAACAAATTAAAATGCTACCAGTAAATCCTAAGTCGTAACAGTGGAACACACGCTAGGTTGTAACTGAGTAACTTAAACTTGAGTAAAAAGTCGCTCAATATTATCATTCTGCCCAATTTAAAGTAATCAATCTTCAATTTGGGGAGCATCATCAAGGGGAAGAGGGGTGATAATTCTATTACTCCCTCGTTTAGATCCACCTCCCTTGAACATTTAATTGCTTCTGACTACGTGAACAGGAGGCTTGCAGGCTTTTAAATTTAGTGAAACATTAGTCACCTACACTGTTAGTCTGAGCATTGCCTATTCGTTCAGCGTCAGTAAGTCTATAATCGCCTCACTGGTTTGAGAAAGCCATGATGTAACAAATAAATCATCCTGCTATTTTCATAAAATCTCTGGGTGGATTTTTTATTATCACCTGCTTATTTCATAAACTCTCTGGGTGGGTTTTGCAAGCCGAGAGAAACGGTATTCAGTTTTTCATTGGATCCTTCTTCTGGCAACCATTTTTAATTAATTGGCAGACCGTTTTAAACTGCAGCTCACTCATTTTCTCTGACCTTTTACAAAATGCTTTATCTACAGAAAATTAAATGCGAAACTTGAGGAGCGGAGGAAGTGGTTCAGAGAAACCCACCCAGAGAGTTCGCAGTAATAACTCCTCTGCCGGCAACAAAAGCCGTTTGCAACACGACAATCTAACTCGCTGTTAATTACACAATCGCCTCAGAAATCATAATCATGAGTCAGAACCCATAAGCATGGTCGAGTGCACTCGAATGATTAGAGATTCGA
>JABASM010001863.1:0-12763 GCA_019776545.1 Brachystomella parvula | reverse complement strand
GAATTTCCTTTTTATTTTCTGGAAGTAGGGTAGACGAAAACCACCGATTTCTAACTTCCTTATTTCTGTCGTGGAGAGCTGAGTTTGAAAATGAAAAATATTCAACTAGTGTTAAGGGAAGTCTCCAACTAAATTTATTATATTCTAACACGATTTTTTTTTATCCTGGTAACTAAACACTCTATACTAGAAATTTTGGAATCCCTTCCTAGCTTTCCAAATTTTGAACTTTTAAAATTTGAAAAATTTTTTGAAGGTTTTTCTTTAATATTGCTTTACTCAACGGAACATGGCAAAGAATAGCAACCAAAACTTCGAGTCTAGTAGCTCATAAAACTGCAAAGAAGAAAGAATCCCTGGAGATCAATCACTCTGGAAAGAAAGTAATAAAAAGAGATATGAAAACTCCCTTTGCTTTCTCCTTATCTTTGTCCTATTCTTAGACCACGGCTACTTTATTTATTTTATACTTTTTTTTTTCAGGGTTTTAGGTTTAACTTCTATTTGATTAATAGAAGTAGTAGAAGAAACTTGAGAAAAATGAACCAAAAAAAGTAGGACTAAATTGACGTCAGCGGAGTTTATGGAAGTATCTAGTTTTTTGCTTGAGCCACCCCGCCTCTCACCAGCCTGAGTCATGTCGCTGAATCCAGATCCTTTTATCTGCACTTTGTAGCTAGAAATAAAATCATACATAGAGACGTTGATGAAAAGGGGATTTAGGACAGGGTTCTTCCTTGCTCAATCTCCATCTGTCATCAAATTAGATTAAATTTACCTTGAGATTTATACAAAAGGGAAAAGCTCTTGGAAATCATATTCTGTTTCGCGAGGAGGGAGCCATTGACAAAGGTGAAGGACATATTACATTCTAGATTTCCATAAGAGAGCAGTACTCGAAATCAGGGGTTGTGTAACCTTCCCGTATTATCATAATACCACTTGACTCACCAAAATCTGAGGTTTTTGTTTAATGGGCTTAGCAGACGAGACTTAACATGATTCTTTGAGTCTATGTAAACAATTATGTTACCGGATTATCTATAATAGCAGAAATTGAAGAAGGAAAGGGCATAAAATTGAAGCTCTTAAAGTAATCCAGCAAATCTGTAATAAGCTGATAACGAGGGATTATTTTAATCATAGGAGGAGAAGAAAGACAGAAAGTACTAACCAAAATCATCCAAAATTCACACGGTGTAACGAGAATTTTTCAATGTAGGGAGAATTCAATGTACATTGAATCCGCCAGATTGGAACTATTTTTACTCTGGTCAAAAATTCGTGTAACGGTGGAAGCCATCAACCTTCTCCCGAGGATATTATTTTTCGCGGATGAAGGTGACTGCCAGTGTCCATTTACCTGTCGGGTGATATCTCAAAAATTCTCATTTCAATATCTGAAAATTCTTCAATTCGAATTAAAAAATTCGAAGATTTAAAGGATATTACCGGATAGCTATTAGCCTGGGCCCTATGGCGAAAATTTCTGGGGAAGAATGAATGGGGAAGACTGAATGAATGGGACAGCTACCTGCCGACATGTAGCTGTCCCTTTTTTTACATTCAAAAAACTCCATGGGGCCCAGAAAAATCTCTCTCAAAGGCTTATCCGGTAAGGTCCTTTGTAATTTAAAAATTTCGAATTTTAAAATTCAATAATTAAAATTTGACAAAACTAAGAAAGGTCCGAGAATTCAAAATTTGATTTGAATTGAATAGCGACTACTAATATAAAATAAAATAAAATCGCCTTCTCCGGTGCTTTCCGGTTGGCCGATTTTTCTGTCGATCTTCTTTCGTATCAAAAGGAATCAGAATGTTACAAAATCAGCAATTTTTTGTAGAAAGTGAAATGGAGAAGAAGGGAATCAAAAGTTTGCACTCAGTATGAGTTACCCTTTATGTTCAACTTTGAAAGGCTAATAAGCGCGACTTTCCTTTGTTTCTTCATTGCTGTTTATTCCGATTTCACAGAATTTTGGAATTTAAAGTTGGCCATGGTGGCTTCAATTGAAATTTAATGAGCCCAAACAGCGCCATAGCATCATAGCTTAAGTATAACGAGACCATCAGTTTAAAAAAGCACGCTAACATCAAGTTCATGCCAACAAAAGAAGAAAAAAGTTAGATTCAGATTGCGATAATATCTCAAATGACCAGAAATAAATTGGACTTCGATTCAAGTCTTCCTATAGTAAGCATCAGGTTTTTACTCAAAAAATCATAGAAATGGGAATCATCATCTTTCTCTCCGTTTTTCTCCTTTCTCTATTTTCCCTTGGTGAAAGTCAGGTGGTACCGGTAAGCTAACCCCAATATCCTACGTAATATAATTTGAAATCGGTTTACGTTGTTTCAGAATTATGACGCTGAAGTGGCAACATTAAATTCAAAGCTCAGTAAGTTATACATTACGTTAGCTT
This sequence comes from Brachystomella parvula, assembly GCA_019776545.1. Lineage (NCBI taxonomy): Eukaryota > Metazoa > Arthropoda > Collembola > Poduromorpha > Brachystomellidae > Brachystomella > Brachystomella parvula. The sequence goes on along the minus strand of JABASM010001863.1, from coordinate 10,337 downwards.
TACTGAATTATATGGCTGCAAGACCTTATGCAATACAGAGGGTATTTTAGGCTTATTAAATCACTTTTGCTTCTGTGCTATTTTTAATAATTAATTTTGAGTGTGCTTTGCGTTGGAGCAATTCTTTTGAAGATGAAAAAGACAACAAAATTGAGAGAGCCTCATGAGAAACCTATCCAAATTTTAATAAACCGTGAAAACACGGGTGTACGTAATAGCACGAGTGTACCGTGCCCATTTGTACCGTGTACCGTGTGTATATGGGGGTGAACTAGGTGGACATTTTCTGAAATTTTTATGAATCTTGGATATTTTCTGAAATGTTTATGAATTTTAGACATTTTCTTAAATTTGCATGAATTAAAATGGGAAGTGGGTGTATATGGGTGTTACCGGGTGTATATGATAATGTATATGACACAACTAGGGACCCTAAAGCACTTTCATACCAAAAATCAAGTCAATCCGATCATCCGTTACTGAAAAAACTGCGAACGTCCGGACGGACGTCCGGACGGACGTACTAACATTGCATTCGCATGAATAGCTCGCGCTATTAATAAGATCAGATAAGCCCCGAAAAATTAAGTGCCGAAACGAAAAAGCTTCTGCAAGCCTGAAACGCCCTTTCTATCTGAGTCGAACGTTTTTAAAATTCTCTGTTCTGAGATTTTTAATAACTAGGGTTAAATTTAAACGTTTAACAAATGCAAAAACCCTTGATTTCTTAAAATCTTCCAGTTTTTTTTCTACAAAAACTTTTATGGGTGATGGGTAAAAGTAAAAGTGAAAGATTTATGGGAGTGCAGAATTTTTGATTGCACGGTTGAGCAATATGCCTTAATTAGTCCTCTTTAGAATATATTTTTCTCGGAGAAAAAATTACAAGAATGAAATGAGTTAATAAATATAATCCGCCGGACTTTTTTTTTTCCAGCGGCGTTGGACACACAGGTGAAAGCGAACAATGCCAAAAAAAATCAAGTCGTCCCAAGAATGTACAATGATTTCTCTCGGACCTATAAAATTAGTAATGATGTGCGTGGACTGGTCAAGGAATACGAAGAACTGAGGAAGCAAATTGAGAGGTACAACCAGATGAACCTGAAATGGGCCAGTAACTTTAGAATAATGGACACAGCATTTAAACAAATTAAAAAAACTGTTAACATTAATCTTGTACCTCCAAAATTCCCTGTCCTAGCCGGGCCTACTAAAGCTAAAGCTAAGCCCTCTAAAAATCCATCAGCTAACTCCGGATAAAATCATGTATTACGACTTAAAGGGCGTACAGTAGCATAATTCCATTGTTATGCTTCCTTTTAAACCAACAAACTGAAATAAATAAAGCATTTGAAAAAAGATTACAATAAAATCAAAGGTATGAAGTACCTTATTTTCATGCAGGCTAATTGGATCCATCACTTTATTGCACGTAACGATTAGTTGTAACGAAATGTATAAAAATTACAGAAAATATTATTTTACCAGTCTCTGTTCAACCATGTCAGGGAATATCATCTTCAAAGGAGCTTTGCTTTCACTTTTCCTACTCTTGGTGGGGTCTCAGGTAAAAATTCAACTTTCTCCGGTGCATGCTTTCTGAAAACTAGTATCTCTTTTCCTACAAAATTAAAATTTTGAATGAGCTCACTTTCACTAGTGTGATTTAATTTCCAACAACTTCAGAAGCGTACCTACGGCACAAAAATGAAGAGTTTCGACCTGTGAAACACCCCAAATTAAAATTCATGTAATTTGAATTTTAAATGTTTTTCCTAATTTTTAGGTAGTAGAGGATCAGACGCAGGCTCAAATTGATAATTTCAATAAGCAAATCGGTAAGACCTGAACATTTGGACTACAATTTTTATGGTAACAATTCTCATGTAATGTTATATAGGTGTGCTGACAAAGGAATCATCCTCCAATCAGAATTTAGCTAGCAGAATCGAGAATGAAGTCAGTTTTTTTGAGTATGAACTTGGACAATTTGATCAGAAAGTTGCAAAAGTGAAATGCCGAGGCAGCAAAGCTTAGAGAAATTGTGGACAAGATGAACAAGACACATCAAAATTGGGCGGCTAATTTCAAAATTATGAATTCCAACTTTGAAATTTTGAGAAATAATAAGCTTAAGTCTGGGTCTTAATAAACTCTTTTGCGCATGTGAATTATTACGGGGAAAAAAATGTAAAATACAGCCTTTTTTTAGCGTAATAGTTTTTTTACTTTAAGAATTCGGCCGTTTCACTTCAATGCAATGCATACGTGACCTTGAAGCCAATTTGAAATTTTACAAATTCTAAAAACACGCTACGCCCGAACGCTTTGGAGATCAGACCGGAAGTCATAGCACTAATTGAATTATTTTGAATCAGTAAATATCACGCAATCATCTTTCATGGGTTTAAAATCGTTTATTTTCAAGCTATCACAAAGTTACGCTGCTTGGACTGGAGAACTTCTCCAATTTATTCAAATTCAAAAATGAGGGTTACAGTCGCCGCATTGGCTTTTTGCTTTTTTCTTTCCCTGGATCACACTGCTGTAGCTGTTGTAAGAAACTGGATTTAAATTCTAACGTCAGTCTTAGAAATTAGTGCTTTTCATTTCTATTCACTTCCAGACACAGAAGGGGCTTAATGACATAAATACCCACATCGGTAAATTGTAAACCATAATTTACTTAGAGAAACAAGTAATCGTTTGGATTGTTTTCCAGTGACATTGCAGCAGACTATGTTCGACAACAGCCAGCAGTTGAACAACATTGTTTCTCAGCTGGATTACTACCTCGCGATGGTCAACAGTGTTTGGATTGTTTTCCAGTGACATTGCAGCAGACTATGTTCGACAACAGCCAGCAGTTGAACAACATTGTTTCTCAGCTGGATTACTACCTCGCGATGGTCAATAGCATAGGTGAAGATTTGTATCCGCTTGATGAGGACTTGGATCCCCTTACAAATACGACGGTTCGACTACAGAAAGTAAATCAAGTGTTGGGCTGAAAATTTTAAGGGCATGGCAAATATGTTCAACCAGCTCAAAAAGAAGGCTCAAATCAAAACCGCCACAAAAAACGGCATCAACGTGGACTTTATGTAAACAAGTTTTTCTGAATTTTTGTGTAGAGCTGTAGAAAGAATCCAAACTTTTGCAATTTGAATGTCTTTCAGCGTAGGAATTGGCACCGAAAATCTTGTAACCTGAAATAAAAATATAATAAATAAAGCGACATTTTTGAGCTGTATTGGAAGGCGTGGCGAATTAGAGGTACCGGATCCACGCTAAAAAAAAATAATAAGTGGCCGAAACACAGCAAAATCCAGCAAAAAAATTTTTAAGAGAAGACAAAAGAAAGACTTGGGCACGAAATTGAAGCGAAAAGTAAGTGCGGATCGGTTCAACGCCTAATTTTAAACTTTGCTGCCGAAAAACGAAATGAAAGTTTAAACTTTACATAGTCGGTTAGAATGCGGGGCAATTTTTGAGACGATGACAAGAGCGGTCTCCTTCATTTCTAATTTAAATACTGAGTAGCTCCTTCAATGCCTGCCTCATCGTCTAAATCACGGGAAATTCACCGGTCAGCTCCTGATTTTAAAAATAGAGCATCCAAAAATCCAAACCTTCTGAAAAATCACACACCTATTTTCTCCTGTATTGACCACCATTTTTTTAAAACTTTGAGCTGATTGGTAACTGAATTCGTTTCCAACACCTATCTAAAATGACAAAAAAGGCTGTACAGGGGTAAAATTATCCCACGGGGTTCGGCCTTACTTCTCGCCTCAAATGAGCCTCTGGTTACATCAAATGTCAAGGTACTTTGAGAATAATCTCAAGGCCCGAAGCCATTTTTTTAATAAACCTCTGCTGAATCATCAGGAAAATAATTTGTAGGAATACATTTTTTAACGTTAATTGTAATTCTGTAAAGGAAAATAGGGAAATTAAATAGAATTTGACGCGAGCATAATTTCTTTGGAAAATTATTGCATAAGGACAATAATGATAAGGGTAAATAAATACTACTAATCCTAATCTAGGTTCAAAAACCTGTTTCACTAGGCTCTCAATTCAATTCAGTCGAGCGTCACAGCACTTCACGCTAAAAACTCATTATCAGCTGATGAACGGAGCAGCAGGAGGAAGCTAATTGATCCATAGAATTAGCAAAACTCTAATTATGTCAGAGGAGTATTTAATTTCGGCAGGAGATTTTTCCTAGTATTTTTACTACCTCGCGTCACTTGCTATAAAACTTCATAAGGTCATTATTTCCTCATCAGTTTCCAGTTCCTCTTGAAGCTTTCATTACAAAAGAGTAGCGGTTAATAATTTGCTAAGAATTACCATGTCTTTCTGGTGTTTTAAGAAAGCTCCTGATCAAGGGAGTGAATTAAAATCAGATCGACGTTTCGTTTTATGTGATCACGGCCATATTTAATCCGGCCGGGTTCAAATCACGCTACGAGCTCTACCACCAATTCGCTCAGCACATGAAGGAAACCGGGGCTCAACTAATCACGGTCGAATGTATATTTCCAAATTTTGGTCAAACTAAATTCCAAGTAACGAAATCGGAAAATCCCTGGCACCTACAGCTCAAATCAAACTCCGTCTACTGGATGAAGGAGAATTTAATTAACATTGCTGCCTCTCGACTCCCGGGGCATGCCAAGTGGATCTGTTGGCTGGACGCTGATATTCGTTTCAACAACAAGAATTGGATTGACCTTGCCATTCAGACGCTTCAGAGTTACACAGTAGTTCAGGTAAAAAAATGAATTTTGAAATTATTTTCAAATGGTGAAAAACTTCAGTTAGTATATGGGCTATTTTTTTCTCTTTTATTTTAGATGTTCGAAAAGTGTAAGTTCCTAGGCCCGCTCCCTGAAGCAAAAGTCCTTCGTTACCGATTATTCGTTCGGGTACTCAGTCGTCCACGGGAAAATAATTGACCAAAAGAGATATGACGAGTGGTACCCTCACCCAGGATACGGCTGGGCCACATCCGTTCAAGCTTTCAAAGCGATGAACGGCCTTCCTGAGTATGACATCCTCGGATCAGCTGATCTCCACTTCGCATTTTCCCTTATCAACAAAATATCGAATGCTGTTGAAGCAGACCTCCATCCTTCCTACCGTGCTCTGATTCTCAATTGCTCTGATAAGACCTTTGCTTCCTTATCAGCCATGAATGATGGGAGGACGGTGAGCGTAGGATACGTGCCTATTGATATTTGTCACAATTGGCATGGGGCGAGGGAGGATCGCCAGTATGTCGACAGATGGAAAATCCTGATTGCTCATAGGTTCAAGATGGAAGACATGAAAAAAACAAAGGAAGGTCTCTGGGAGTTTATTCCCGGGAAAGAGAAACTCCAGAACGACATCCTACTCCATTTTAAACTCCGAAATGAGGACACGAAGGAAGTTAAAGCAGTCAAATCCACCACCACCGCTTATCATCAGAAAAAAATTAAATCCACTCCCGCTGTTCATCATCACCATCAAAAACAGAAGTTCCAACTGAAAACAAAGAATTCAAAACCTTTTTATGATGATGGACTCCTTGATTACCCTTACCCACCTGATTTACCGGATCCCTCGGACGATGGCTGCCACGAAAGGTGTTCCCCAGATGATTCAGAATGTAGGCCATGTACAGAACCGAACCAAGGCCATTCGACTGATCATTGTGACCACATCCACTACCAGGGTGATTATAGCAATGACTACGGAGGTCACTCATTTGTCTCGAGTACGCTGTATTAGTTTTATTTTTTCATAATTAAGGACGAACCAAGCTTAAAAAATTACGAGTTACAGAAAAAAATAAGAAATTGTTTATTGTATTCCATTGCATATAAATAAATATTAAAAAATAACTTAACTAGCCCCCCATTGCACAGCAACGGAAAAACCCAATTAACTGACTTCCTAGCTTGCCTGAAAAGGTAAAGCCACCGCACCGTTTCGGTCGGCAAACTACAGCCTGTCCGAACAATTTCGATACCCGGTCCAAAGTCCATTTTTTTTTAAATTGAAAAAATGATATATTTCTGATTTGCGTTTTCGCAAAGTAACATCCACAATATGGATGCACTAAGGCTGAAGCTAAATCATTCGAATCAAAGTGTTTCACTAACTATTCGGAATATGAGTTTTTTTTTAATTTTGAAAAAGTTGGACTTGAACCCGGTATCGAAATTGTTCGGACAAGCTGAATGAAGCAAGTTAAGGGCGCAAAGATCTAATTATCCTGCACAGTTCTAGTGGTTAGTGGAATTCAGTAGAAAGCCTTAGTATATCCTGCTGAGAAGAATTTAAATAACTGAATAAAAATAAAACTAGAACTTCTTTCCAAACTTCTCTGGTGGATCGGGTAAAAGGAAAAAAGCACCCCTGAACTTCTCCCAGAATTGTCTACTCGTTTTGGGAAGGTTTTACCACCAAATCGATCAATGCAATAGAACTGGTTGGCGCTGAAGAAGAAACTTGTCATTAGAGAGAGTGCGTTTCCTTTGGTATGGTACGGCTTTCTTTGTTTAACTTTGGCAAAAAAAGGAAGCAATTCTATTTGCCCGATCAACCGGCAAAAGTTGAAAGAAAAGTGACTCATACGAAAGAAAACGCAATCTCCCTATTGCGGAACCAGTTTTTCCAGTTCCGGCAAAAAAAGGAAAAAGCGGTAGATTTGAGAGTCAGCGGAACTTCTTGATTCCGAGTGCGATCTCTTTGGAAGCTGCGACCCTGCGCAGTGAGCGCAACAATTTTAGCCGAAGGATGCTTTTGGCCTGTATACTTCATGGATAGTTTGACGAGCTCTACCAAATGACTCGAGTCTCCGGAGCGCGGAAACTAAACACTCAATCAGACGAAGCTATATCCCTGTATTAACTAATATAGTAGCTTGCTTTCAGTGAATAGAGCGGCATCCAAGAACAAATAAACCTATCAAAATTGTTGGTTTTAAGTTATTACTTTCTCGGATTTTCGCTGCCCAAATGTTCTAACCGAGCTGGGCTTCTGCGACCTTCTTTTTGAGAAACATTTTGAGAAACGGTGCCTGCTGGGTTGTGCTGAACTAGTCTTTTAGTTCCCTATCCATAGCCGGAGTCACTTCAAGCCATCTCAAACTACCACCTCCACAAAGCCACAACTAACTCGCCTCTTCCTGATTGCCAACGTAGGGTGATTCATATTCCACTTGATGTCACAATTTCAACCAGCGAATGTCTAAAAATGTTAGACTAGGCCATGGTAGTAACCCTTGAAGATTTTCATGCAACTTGACATAAGCACTCATTAAGGGAATCTAATTTAATGGAAGCAAGAACTTTTCTCAAAAGTGGCCTAAAGGTTAAAGTCCTTAATTAATTACTCCAGCCCGCTTAAATAATTAAATCACATTTCGATGTTTTTAAAAATGATTTGTTGACCTCTAAAGGTCACCGAAGTTGACCTCAACAGTTCCTGCTTCCAGTTCAGACCCCTCTAAGGAGAGCATATGTCAACGTCAAGTTTTATCAAAATCTATTGATTTGAGCTTAAGTTTTAAATGGATATACTCAACACCTGTCCAGGTAGGTTCGACCTTGACCTACTAACGACAGTAATGTCACTTGTTCTAGCCCTAACAAATAGTTAGGGGTACAGATTTCTTCAAAAAGCAACGCTCTGTCATGCATTGTAAAAGTCATGCAAAATATTTAAGCCGTTATTGAGAAGTACAATCATCTTCGCTCTACAGATGGTTATGATTATGGCGGTGGAATGTGTTGAGAATGTAAGTAAATGGTTTCGGTTTCAGGGCTGAGGTGTACTACTTAGGTTAAACTCCAGTGCGAACGCTAGAGTATCGTCCACGGTCTGTGCGACGTCAAGTATAAGTCAGTTTTCACCCATGGGGATGATTTTGCATAAGTAAAATGTAAGTACGAAGGTTTAATGAGTTAGGACTGTGTAAGCGTGTGTCGAGGCTGGCCACCTGCATGAATGTTCGTCGCTCACGGTCCCTCAAGCCTATTACTACTGGCGGTCGTATAGCAACCTAGGGAGAAACAGGTCATTCTGTTACTAATTACTATGCTGATTTTCTTTATTTTAACGAATAAGCTAGAATTCGTTAATTCTTAACCAACAAGACTATTCTAACTCATCATTCCTTCCTTAAAACCTTTTTTAGTTTCAGACAACGAGTACAAAGTTGCAAAACTTTTGGAGCACAACACAACTTTTGCTAAATACATTGTTCCTCTAAGCCGGGAAGCCGGGGAGCTGCACCAGTTCGCTGCAAAGAATTGGAGAAGAAATGCTCTCTGCGTTTGGAAGTCCCTGGAGGATCTGAACAACCGTCCGGCAAAATATGTATGGTCTGGTTTTGGCCCTTCGTAACATAGGGTTAGCTGGTATTGCGGAACCGGTATACACGGAATTTCGACCCAATCTTTTTTAGAGCTGTTGAAATAGAATAAATCCCCTGAAAAAACTGGCAAATTTTTTGAAGGTTCCGAAATATTTTACCCATAAAAGACGAGGCGACCCGAGAGAAAGGCGCGCGACAGTTAACATTTAAAAACAGCAATTCAATTTTTCTTTTGTAAAGCAGAAATAGGTTTTAGATCAACGTTTTAGACGTTTTCCGTAAACAAAATACTTTCACTGCTCACCGTGTCGTCTAAATTTAACCCCGTATTATTAAAAACAATGTTCTAAATTTAAGTTAAATGCTTGATATTAATTATCTTGTTAAAAGGAAGCTCAGCAGAAGGATGCTGAACCCGAGATAGTCCTAAACCCTATGAAATCTACCTATTCAGCAAAATCCGGTTATATCAATTAATATAAAATAGGCAAACCGAAAGGCTAGAAGAAAGAGTTCAGATTTCAAGCTGCACTCATCTTGTTAAGTATTTAATTAATTCTCAGATGCTTAAAATCTTTAATCAAATATAAATACTGGTGTCAAGGGAGAGACTAAAAGGGCATTTCATCTTACTTCAAACCTACTTGCTGAGAAAGGAGGTCATTGCTGTAAAAAAGGCCATTGCTGAGGAAGGAGGCAATTGCTGAGGAAGGGGGTATTTTTTCTAATTTTCATTGTACAGGAGGTTCAGAGGCCCATCAGCGGATGCAATCAGCAGAAACGCAATCGGAATTTTGAAAATAAAATTATGAAAATGTTTCCAGTGTTTTTGGTAGTAGCAATGGCCTGTACCAGGAGTATTGCTGTAGATTCTGGTAATTTTTGCACGGATTTAGTCAGCAAATTCTTCATTATTATGTCGTTGTCTGCAGAACATTTTCTATTGTGTCAAATGCTCCTCCTACGATTCCCCCTCGAGGAATTAATGACACTGCTCCAAATTTTCCAGTGACGACCGGCCCTTCCTCATCATCACTCCCATCACCTGCCGCTGCGAATGATGGGCCAGCACAGCGTAGACCCCTTGCCTGTAGAGGATTCATGAATATGGAACTAGATCTTAGTGCTGAGGACTCATTACCTTACAGCCCTATCACGGACGCAGCTCCTCGAGCGGAGCAAACGTCTCTAAACCTATTTTCACTAAAGCCGAAGTCGTTGCCATTGCAATTTTGATGCTGAACCTCAGTTTTGAATATTTTCCTGTTGACCTGGTTAAAGCATTTTTGTTTTTACTTTCCGTTTTTCAGCCACGGGAGGAAATGTAGGCCAAGAGAAATAATCGTGCAAGTAGGTGGGAATGATTATGTCAACCTCGAAAATATATCCCAAGTGGTACTATTATACCTACTCCCATAAACTCCTATTTCAGCCCGCGGAATTGGGAACCCAAATGAGAGGTGTAATTACCACTCGGATTTGTAGATTCTGGAAAACATTACAAAGCCTCTGAATGCCTTAAAGGCGGATGACGTTTCAGTGAATCAAATCCATACTCTGATTGGTTAGTTTCAAATTTTTAAAAATCCTCCTCAAGACGCCAAGAGCTAGTCACTTATTTTTTCTTTAAAAATCAGGCTTGGCAGCTTACAAATTTTCAATGTTGCTCGCTCATCTCGCATCAAATTTTTTAAGAAAAATCTTAACTAGACTTGGAGCACAGAGGAAATTTTGCGGATCTAAGTATCTATGGAATCAAATCAATTTTCTTTTTTTGAATGTCAAGTCTGAGCATATTGTATATCTGTGTAAAAAGTAATAATGACAAATTATCTCTGCCATCGAGCCAAATGCCAAGCCTCTCCTAAAAAATTGGTGAATATCATTCTTATGCCCCAGCTCAGAGGCGCTTCGTCGGGGGACCCCGCCAGTTGTGATAATTCTAGATTCATCATAA
>JABASM010001862.1:0-12765 GCA_019776545.1 Brachystomella parvula | reverse complement strand
ATTTACTAAACCAATTTGGCTAAAACATATTGCAGTTAGGTGATTTTGTAAATTTTAGGCTAGAAATATTGCACCATTCCCAGAGAAAACTCCTGCATTGCCGGTTTCAGGGGGGGGGGGGCAGGCCTCTTAAGGTTTTTCACTAATATTGTAGTCATGAGTAAGTCGGCCCTGCAGCCCCAGAACTTGGAAATAATTTTTTTTTCCATTGACGTGAGTGAATGTGGTGGACTGAAAGGAAAGTAAAGAGATTCCAAGGGCATGGAATACTGGTTGCGCAGTGGGGCCTCTGGGATGAAAAAATTCAGTCAAAATTCTGGTATGGGCTTCGCTTGGAGAAGGAGAGACGGCGCCTCAATGGAGTTCTCTTGCTCATGCCTGCCTCTCTGCCGTGGCCTGATCAGAAGGAAAAAGGAATGACTGTGAGGCGAGGAGGAGACGACGACGACGCCTCAAGTCCACGCCCTTTTTTCCACAAGCTTCTACTGAAAGTGGGAAAAAGATAGCGTCCCTCTCTTTCATTGCGAGACGAGGTAAAACCGCGTGGAGTCTCCTTAGCTCCATTTCTCAATTATTTTCCATGTTTTAATTCAAGTACTACGCCCCTTCAGTATTTTACAAGTGTGACAACGGGTCTGACAAACGGTAAGGACACACTGTCAATCGCTGTTATCCCTTAAATACCTTGCGAATTCGCTTTACTCAACTTAATTGGAATCCAACTTACCGGCATGACGATGGGTGGGAAGATTGAGCGGGAAGATTTGAATCCTACCTCAGCTCAGCCGCTTTATTTCCTCTATACACCCCGCCAAATTAATTTCTACTACTAATCATAACTCTATCAATTTTACCAGTTATTATTATTATTACCTGACTTAATTAATTATAGGGAGATGGGCTCATTGACAACACCGATTACGATTACGACTAATTTACCTGTGACTCCGTTGCAACAAAACAATGATCCCGATGTCGATGTCATTAGTCTTTTACGCGAGTGGGACTTGGAAGAGACGAACGGAACTTCCGACCGCTACGAGGAAGAAAAGGTAACATCATTTCTAACAACAACAATGTTTTCGTTCCGCTTTGCAACTCCCTACATTCTGTAGGAAGAAGGCAATACTTATTTTTTTTTGTACTGTAGTTTTAACAGTAAGTTTTAAGTCCAGTACCAGTGCTCCTTTCGGCTTTCATAATTTTATTTTTTTTAAAGGAACGTAATTCAGCTGATTTTCTCTTGTCTTGTCTTTGTCGCAGAGAGCCTTAAAGAATACCTAATGTCAATTTAGCTACTTTCCGAATACCGTCTGGTACGGGGTGGATAGGATTATGTGACCCCGGAGAAAGTTTTCTTATGGGAGTTCCAATGACATTGGTGAAAGCCGGATTCACTTAATTCTATCTACCCTGTACAATACACCTGGCATTCAATTAAATATTCAGTAATTGATTCAAGAACCGAAAGTGGTCAACGATGGATTCGTTGAAATCCGCGTCCGGCTAAAGATCCAAGGTTTTTACTTCAAAGCAGGCTTGAGAATTCGGGCTTTTCCCTTGAATGTTTGTAGTAGTGTTGTCCGAAGCCGGAAAAATAGCTCCGAAGTATAGCATAGCTCTAAACAGGAATCCAGCGGAGCCTACTAGGTCGAGACTTGCGACGCCGGGCTTGAATGTTGAATTATGTTCTAATCTGATGCTGTATTATTTATTTCCAGGCCTCTCCGTTAATTTCTACTCTAGCCGTCACGAACAACTCCATCATTTCTCCGCCGTCTAGCAACAATTCAATAATTAGTAACGTTATCTCTGCATCGAATCCTTCGAACCAAAATCCGCTTAATCCGCTTCTCGACGCTGAACTCTCAAATCTCTCCAGCCTACTTGTGAGTTACTGAATAATTAGTATTTACCAGTAATATTAGCTAACCGTTGGGTTTCGTTTAGTCTGACGTCTACACTTACGAAAGAAAACAGCAGGATCTAGTGTTACAGCTAATTGACGCATTAAGTCTGGTGAAGCATTCATTAGAGGACGAGCTCATGAATGGAAACAACTTGAGTATTACCCTCAACGGTATAGCAGCTAACTTTACCTGTATGAAAGCCTCATCTCAACTGATTTAATCGAAATTGTTTAGGCGTTCATGAATTGATTGCAACGGCGAGGAGGGCAAAAGGGGACGAAGTTGCACGTGTTCTGCACGAACTCCAAATCAAACGCAAGATCATCGAAGGGGCCCTCATTAAAAACCTGGTAAGTTAAAATTATTTCTAGAATATTATTCGCATTGTAACATAATTTTTAAAACAAAACTATTTTTAATCGCAGGTGAACCCGTTGAGTGCACTCAGCCGTTTACCTAATGACCCTCTGCGGTTGATCCACTCCTTTACAACATCAAAGCTGGGATCTCATAGTAAGCCAATGCATTTCCAAAACAACCAGCAACGTCTCCCACGGTTCTACTTTGACATGGAGATAAACGGATTAATGCTTGGACGTGTCGTGATTGAGGTAGGCTCATATATTCTAGTTTTGTTGAAGTAAATTATTGTATTCGTTTTAGTTGCATCACATATACAAATTAGGAATGCCCAATCCATTCAAAGTTTTAATTTTTTCGTTTGCGTTCGCTAGACTCGACCTGACGTCGCACCTAGAATGTGTGAAAATTTTAAACAACTTGTCACTGGTGAACGAGGCTTCGGATTTCTCGGATGTTCCGTGTTTCAATGTTGGAGGGGCGAATCGGTAAGTCAATACTGCAGTAATAGACTGGCCTGGTAATAGATTTAGGGAAAAAAGAAAGTGACTAGGAGTTTGCTTCTTAGTAATTAACTCATACTTTTTTACCTTCAGGTGATCACTGGTGACTTCGAACACAACAACGGGAGGGGGGGTCACTCTATTTTTGAAACGGGGTTGTTCATGCCGGAAGATACACGTCTACCATCAACAAGAGGCTCCATTGGAATGAGACGTACCCAGAAGCGTCATGACTCCAAGGGATTAGTTGGTTCTCAGTTTCGCATTATTCTTCAGGACATGCCGGGTTTCACAGGGATTTTCGGTCGCGTGGTTGAAGGAATCGACCTTGTTGACAAAATCAGCGAGTGTGGTGATCCGAGTGGAAACCCGATGAAGCGTATTATCATCCGGCGGTGTGGGCTCGCGCTTACTTCGGCTTAGACTATTCCAATTTTCAAAGAAACCAAAAAAAAAGTAATACACCGTGTGGTTCGTTGAGAATGATTCAGGCATGAAACAAATATTGCATTTTTCCGTTCTTGACATCTTTAAATTACGTTGTTCCTGTCAGCTGAATTTTCATTCAATGAGAAATAAAATTACGAGAGTTTCTGTTCGCTTTTTAAACTGAAAAAAAAAATATGTTCTGTATCGTATTTTTGCACAACTTCTTGTCGGGTGTTTTCATAACTTCGGTTTTACATTAAAGCCATTTTGGAGGCTCTATTAGGAAATTCCAGTGAGCTTTGATTGTCATTAAGTAGACCGATCTCATGTTACATTTTAATTACAGTGCTGCAGCTGCAATCAAACACTTTAATTGTCCATTCACAAAAATACTTCACTTGCAAATTTCTTCAAGAATTTCCATGCGAGTTGAATATTTTATGAGTCTGGAACTACGAAACGATTTTTTCGGCGCCACCGTCCCCTTGATTTTACTCTTATCAGCCACCGCTGCTACCTCGCCCCTTCGCTTCCTATCAATAAATTATTTTACTAGTCTCCTTATCATAATGTTAAAAATTATTCTCAATGATGACTGGCTGTTCTCATTTCTCACCATTCCATTGAAAAATAAAATCAAACTGGATTGCAAAAAGTCAAGTGAATCATTTAGGACTCATTGAATTTTTCCACGTCAACTTTCTCTAGATAAAACAGAATTAAAATCCTTTCCCTGAAATAAATCTCTTGAAGACTTGAAGCTTCACACGTAATTTATACCCATCCAGACACGAAAGGTCCTTCGCGGAAATTGAGTAGATTTTTATTCCCCTTCATTGGTAGACCCATCTTCACCCTCAATTCATTGAGTCAACTGACTGACTGAGGGAGATAAAATGATTTCCTTTATCACTAAAGTTTATCAACGGGAAAGTAGGATTTCTTGACATGAGAGATCCTTCATTTCTTCAAAAACAAAGTCAGCACACACATTATCATAATTTTCCATAAACTCCCCGTCATCATCAACGGAATATCTATGGTAGTGGCAGCAGAAGACGGAATGATATTTTAGGTTCAAAGATCCTAAATTCTACGGAGTTCAAATAGTCAAAAGTTTATCAGGAATCTCCGCTTTTCCTTATATCTTTTTTCTTCTTGAAGGATCGCTTCCTTCTCTATTACAAAATTAGATATCCACATCCCAAGGATTTCAACATCATCAAGGGTAAACAAGAAGATGCTGGAATAGGGAGTGGAGAAGGGTCATTTGCAAGGGCACGCTAGGAGTGATTCCAACCAGGCTTATACTTGCTTCTATTTTTTTTTTTTTTAAATTCTCCAAAATTTCTCAGATTTTCCAGTTGCTGTAGAGTACTGATTGGCTGTCCGTGGTACTCATTTTCTGCGAAAAAAAAGGAATGATTCCTACCCGTGAAAAGAATGTGAGAAAGTGATAAATCTCATTGGAATCCTGTTCTTTCCTCTGTGCGTCTTCTTAGTAAATTAATAGGCAAAGCCCGTTTCTGTCATCTTCGAAATGACGATTTCAAAAGGCCCAGGGATTGAGGACCCGATTAGCTGGTTTCCCTTAATTCACAGTTGAACTTCAAAAGCCTATGAATATCAAAAACATTGTACTACAAGATTCTACTTNCCGTTTCTGTCATCTTCGAAATGACGATTTCAAAAGGCCCAGGGATTGAGGACCCGATTAGCTGGTTTCCCTTAATTCACAGTTGAACTTCAAAAGCCTATGAATATCAAAAACATTGTACTACAAGATTCTACTTCAATTTTTGAAATTCCTTACCATGCCAGGAGACGCGGACTCCTGGTTCACAATATTTGTTCTATATTTTTTGATCGTGCTTGAATAAGGAGGGATGTGGACATGCCTGGGATTGATTGGCAGCGCTGCAAACAGCGCAACTGACAAACTGCTCCTAGGTGCCTGACGGAAGTGGTTGATGGCATGTACCGGAATTCTTCCTTGATGGCATGGGTACACTGGAACCTTGGGGTGACATCATTCTGGCCCCACGTGGTCCTGAACGAACCCAACGCTCTTTCTTCTTTCATTTACAAAACCGGACTCACTGGTTTTTCTGAATCGAAAAAGTGAATCGCATCTATTCTCATACGGAAGCCTATANGAATCGCATCTATTCTCCTCTACGTTTTCATTCTTTGGTCTGAACCCTGAAGAAGTGGAAGGTAGAAAAACGAAGGATTTATGAACTGGACACCTGAAACAAGGCCTCCAAAAAGCCAAACCGCATTTCATTGTTTCAAAACTATGGAAAATCTCTTAGTAGTAGCAAAGGCTTCATAGCTTGGACGCTATGGCGTGAAGCAAGAGCATAAAGGCAAACTTAGGGCGAGTTAAGGCCTGCTGCTGGAAAAACAGCTTTATGATAATCTTCATCCGCTCCAAGGAAAAACGGTTGCGATAAAAGAAGTTCCTTCATCTTCTTAAAACTTTCAACTACCACACCAGCAGAAGCAGATTAAACAGCAACGATAATCTCTGCTTGCCTGCAAAAATTGTTGAATAGGGTCCAGAACAAGAGGGGAATCCTTCATCACGTCATTCCCACGTGAGGACCAAAATCCACGGTCTTATAGGGTAGGAGAGTAGGAGGAAGGAGAGCTGGAGAAATTTTAAAAATTAAAAAAGAATGTCACCTCCTCGTTAAATTTGCGTGTGACCGGAATCACCTCGTTAAATCGGCATACTTGACACGCTGCCGAAATTCTCCCTCCCATGAGGATCACACCGTGAATGCGGAAAATAATTATCGGAAGACAAAAATAGAACAAGGGATATATAAATACAACAAACAAGAAACAAAAGCAGAGCAACCTGAGTGAGCAAGTCGCACCGAAGATCACGCAAAAACGCCTCACCGTTTTAGTTCTGGAATTTGAAAACTCCAAAAATTATGATATCACAACCTGTACAACCTCCAAATACTCAGAAAGACATCAATTACATCAGTTCTCAAATAATAAAATTCCAGCTCCACTCTAAATTAATTTTCGCATTCCATGCAAAAATTGTAACTCCCCCGACGACATCAAGACTAGAAAAAAAAAAGCCAACAGGGACGAACAGGAAACTCCTAAGATCAGAAAAATTAGCAAGGAAAGCTAATAGCAGTAGCACTATAAACCGGATGTCACAAAGAAAGATATGGAACTAAATCCCAGTAGGGGGGTTAACTCGACGCAGGCCATAGCTATCCCTTACTCAAAATTATCGCTTTTACTTACTTGAATTAGAGGGATCTTTAGTCGGAATCCAGAAGCGCCAGAAAAATGATCACACTCACATCCCTTGAGTACTTTGAGGAGAACCTGACCTTGTTTGCCCTAGCTTGACCGCCTACCTAAAAATCCAGTGTTCCACCCGTTCCTGAGTGACGATTTATGGAGAACTAAGGACATCATTACCTGACAGTATTAGAAGCACGGGAAGAAAACCGTCTAATGCTGCCTGGTAAGATGGACTTGAGCTCCAGACCTCATCCCTCGGTCAAATTCAGGATTGAGTTTCCCTCAACAATAGAGAGAAGACAGAAACAAGAACTTTACACTTACTTTCTTCGGGGAAAACGTGATGAGAGGAGGAGAGAGATTTAGAGAGAGAAGAATAAGAAGAAAAGAGAATTTCTCCAGGAGCCGAGGACGAGAGTAAGTTGAGGTATGGGTATTTTGATTTGTAGTTTGTGGCGTAATTAATTTGTGGTTGATTGGTGGTTAATGAGTAGAATTAGAAGAGGTCGTTTTCTTTCCTCCGTCCTGTCTATGGGACTGTCCGGACTGAACTGAAGTTGAGTTTGAGTTTTCGTCTCACTCACTCAGTCTGGTTGCTCTTTTGAATGCAAATGAAGTTAACTGGTGCTGGACTCCACGAACAAGTTCATCCTCCCCACCAACACTTGACAAGGGCTAGAGGAACCGAGGAGGGATCATTATATTTTCCCAGTTGTGGAAATTGTGGATGATGATAGGAAGGAAGGTTGATAGGAAGAGGAAAATACTATAAGGACCCAGCACAGTACCAGTTTCTTCAAGTCAACCACGACCGGCCATTCTCCCCGTAATATACTTCCTCCATTTTCATACATTACCAGGAGAAACGAATTATTTTTATGAAGGGAAAAAATCAAAGGCAAGGCTTAACTCTTCTAGTCTAGGCTCAATATTCTATTCAGAATCCTTGTTATCAGTAACTAGTCGTGGAACTCTCATTGAGTTAGATGCCTTTGCTCTAATTCCATCACTAAATCGGGCCCCACTCGTCACCACCATCATCGGCCTGACCAATGAGAAAATGAAGAGAGAAAGAGAGCCGAGAGAGGAGAGGAGTCAACCTCTAAAAATTTCATTCATCTGCGATCCGCTACTTTACTCCTCATTCTCTACGTCTCCAGTCAACTTTTTTCAAAAATGGAATTTCTCCTGGAATTTCTTTTCCGGTGACCATCATGGTCCATGATTATAAGCTACTGTAAAAAAGGAACCCAGACCTAGTGGAGTCTCGACTGGGGGTTTTTTGCACTGTCATCACGGCTTTTCATTAATAGTAGTTAGATAACGGTAAATAACTTTCTCTATTGAATTTGGCTCTTTTCTCAGAAAATGAGTAAAGCTAAGGAATCTTACTTCTGCAGGCCGCCGGAGTTCCGCTGCAAATATGCAACAGCTGTGTAATTTGTGAGAATATGAAGTCGAGCCGATAAAGTTGATTTAGACGGCCCACGACGGCTGAAAACGATTTTGGAGGCTGGTTGTAAGCTTGCCAACCGTCAAGAAATTGTACTGACAGGCCGAATTTGTGAGCGCGGGTAATAGAAGAATCTCATCAGGAATGGGATTTTTTCTTGCAGGATGTGCACCTGCATTTGATTTCATTGCATCAAGAGTGCGGTTTCCTTTTGAGTGCAGTTGTTGCGTACCGATTGCCTCGAAATTCTTTGGCGCTGCAAAAAAAAAGTTTATGAGTAGAAAAGCACACACTTGCAGCCTTTCATAGCGCATCTGTGTTTGGCTGTAGCAAAATCCGGAAAATGTGCCTATTTTCCCCTCATTTTACCCCTCAGAAGTTTGAGGCAAAGAGTAAGACATAAATTGGGTCGACTTTATATTCCTCCGAATGCTAGAACAATAACCCAGGCTCTGGAAAGGCAGAGCCTTATTTTCTGTCGCTTCAGATTCAATGCAGATTAAATGCACCCAGTAATTTTCATTTTACAAAACTCTAGACAGTTTTCAAGCCTAGCGATTCCGCTAAAGACTCCAGATTGAATACTACTTATCTTAGGTCAAAGCAAGGAGTCATGAAATGAATGGACTTTAACAGAACATAAGGATCATAATGCTAAAATGTGTCTTTCGGGAGAAGATAAAGTCGGGGAAATTATATTTTGCAGAAACACTGCACTCAAAACCGCGCAAAAACTGTTCAAGAAAATTATGACTAGAGAGATGCAGAATGAGTAAAAGCTGAAGTTTTTGCTTCAAGCGAAGCTGGCTCCCCAAGCTTGCTGTTTGCAATGAAGAGCAACTTCGGGGAGACAACTTGGCTTGAAAGCTTGAGTAAATTTTATTCAATCTGCATCTCTCTATTATTCACATTCCTTTGATTCCACCTTTTCTCTAAAATTCACACTGTCAAAATTTTAATTTCTTGACGGCTGACAAGTTCACAACCGAAGTTCAAAATCACTTTTTAGCCTCAAGTCGGCGAATCTCAATTCGCCGAATCGACCTTTTTCCATTTTGTCTCAAATCGTCGGCAATACTTTGGCCTCAAATTTTTTTTCTTTTCACATTCTGCTTCAAAACACGTTTATGACAGTCTAAGTAGTTTTAGACCATTTTTTGAAAAAAAAAAATTTTTTACTTTTTTTTGAAAAATTTATTTTTTTAGATTTTTCATTGAAAACTCTTCTTACGTCATTCTAAACATGTTTTGAAGCAAAAATGTGAAAACATTTTCTTTTTACCGGAACTTATCGTATTTAACTCGATTACAGTCATTTCAGCCTCAATATGAATTAACTCTAGAGTCAATACCTCCGGAGAGTCATTTCCGCCTCCTACACCGGCGGATGCCTGATGGGCGCGTTCGGGACCAGGACTCGAAGGACGGACAGCATATTGAAAATGTTAGGTTTTTTTCGGATTTCGTAGCCGGTGAAGACTTGATCGGCGTGTTTGTGACCGGCTCGACCGACCAGCATCATATTGAAATTGTTAGGTTTTTTTTTTCGGATTTCGTAACCCGCGGATGCCTGATAGGCGCGTTCGTGACCGGCTCGACCGACGAGCATCATATTGAAATTGCTAGGTTTTCTTTTCGGATTTCGTAGCTGGCGGATGCCTGATTCGGCGAAACGAGACCGTTGAAGTCGACTTTCGGCGAAGTGAGACAAATTTTCCATTCGGCGAATTGAGATTCGGCGATATGAGACCAAACCGTCTAATACAAGCAAGATTCTTGGCTCGACTTTATATTCTCACGAATCTCAGATATCGTTTTCAAGAAATAGTATGCGCTCCAGTCCTGCATCCTACGCTTACTTGACTCGTCAACCTGCCTTTCTCTTCTTTCTGATTGGCTGATCTTGTATTAAAATTAAGTCATTCTTTCTGCTCCTCCGAGCTAAGAATGGGTCCTTTATCTGGTACAATTTGACTGTGAGCAATTATTTAGCAAATTTTAAATATGTACTTAACAAAACTGTTGGTCATGTTGTTGCAAGCTCCTGATTGGTTGAGCTGGAGAATATTTGCTTCCCTCTCTATGATAGCTCCTTATCAATCTCCAATATAATAGTGGATTCAATGGAAGATTTATTAAAAAATATGCTCCTGAATGAGAACTATTAAGTCAGCTTCTCATTACTATTATTGTGGATTAGGAGGGTTTTAGCAGTAGTTTAGGATCAGACGTCTGTTATTTGCTAGAACACTTGCGTCGCCTGGTGCTTATTATGATTATCATCCTGTAAGTCAGTTTCTATACGTTCATCAGGGGTCTACAAATAAACAGTATCAAATTGAGCTTATCTTCTTCGTGATGAAATGAAATCAAATCATGAGGACTCTTCCTCAAGTACTTCAAAAAATTAGTTCACTCAGGAGAGGATACTCCTCATCAACTTTATTTAGAAGAGCGATTAAGCATCACCATCACGGGAACGGGAACCAAGGGGTAGCAAAATCTGGTAGCTAGAAATTCAGAGAGAGCTCGGGGAAAAAAATCGGTTGGTAGCTAGCGGATTACAGAGTCTCATGATTCATAGTTTCCAGCATTCCCTAGCCATAGCTTTAATTTCATGACACATCAATCTATTTTTGAAATTCTGAGAATTTCCCATCGTCACCCCTTCACAGGGCAAAGTCTCTCCTTGGACAAGAAAAATTAACAAAAAGGAATAGCAGGAAGAGATTAAAAATTAGGCCTGAGTCCGTGATTTGTTTTTCTGGAGGAAAAAAAGAACGATTTTCGGAAAAAATAAAAATAAGATGGGATAGTCGACCAAATTTCAAAAGTCTAAAGTCCGAAACTCCTGTAATCGAAAAGCTGAATTTAGAAATTTCAGTTCCTAAATTATTCCCACCGCTCTGCTAAAAATGGCCCTTAACTTGTAGTATTTTCTCATTAATCTCTTGGTTTCCCTCAGCTAAACGCTCCCTCGAATATTGGAAACACAAAAGAGATGTATGCCACCCTTGTGGGAATATGGAGATGATGTTGAAATTTAATTAATCTCCTGACGCTACTGATGAACTGATGAAAAAATAATTTCAACTTTATGAACTTTTGACCTGTTCTGTGGAACTTTAAGAGCTTGAAATATTTTCCATATGTAGAATGTTTAAAGTTTTTCTAGAGACCTAGAGAATCCGTTGATGCATTTACGAGCTCGGAGCCCTTGTTTAGCTCACTCGAAGGGGCGGTTCACTCACTCGCAACCAAGCCGAGAGCTGAGTATTATATACCCAGATTAGAGTATACCATAGAAGAGGTAATGTAATAAGACCAAGTAATTAACTCACCTTTTAATCATCCCAGACTCCAAGTTTCTTTGAAACTTCCAACAGCAGCATCGGTAGGGGGGATCGATGATGAAGTGGTGGTCGTGGTAGTGGTCAAATGTCCAGAGAAAGGGAAAGTAAAGATTTCACGATAAGAATACCTATTCCACCGCTTGACTTTCTCCAGCGGAGCTCTTGTTACTCACTCCAGAAAATTTCTTGCATGCAAATGTTTTTTATTAGCTAGTAGAGGGTAGGCGCTTTCCCACTGACTTCATGCACAGGGAATTTCTACTCTTTATATATACAAAATAAGATCTTTCACTCAGGTATTAAAACCATAATCACTTTTCCCGATAAATTGAATTTTTTGCCTGAACGTTTTAACCTGGAATGAAGGATTTAGGAAAAAATTGTAGCTTCCTGCTAGCGATTACAGGTTGAGTTTCTGGCTGTACGCCCTAAGTTAGTAATCCAGCAGTGTTGTATGCAGTGCTGAGGGTACTGGTGGCATAATTTATTTTATGCTGGGTATGGGTACTATGCAATAATGAGTCTGTTAAAAAAAAGTGATCACATCTGGTCACCGTCCGTTTGCATCTCCCCTCCTTCCTTTCCGTACTAAGCATATTATAAATAGTTATCTCCCAGAGTATCCTTTCTGTATGCTGACCTCAACTCTGAACTCTATGGCGTTCCTTGGATCATAAAGAAACGTGGATTGAAATCTAACATGCTGAGCCTATAGGCATCAATATTTCACGTTGCAAAATCTATTGTGAATTGGTTGTAAAAGGAGCTAGTAGGTCGACTTCGGCGGGCAGAATAATATGAATGAACTGCATCCAGCTTCTTTAATCCATATGCTAGTCAGTGTTTAATCGAAAGATTAGAGAATAATTTTTGGGGAGATTCATATCTGGAAAACCTGCTCAACCACTTTTCTGGATCTCATTTCCCTCCTGTGAAATCCGCCTTTTACCCATCCTTAGACACTCGCCATCATCGCATGCCCCTAGCTCAACGTTCAACAGCCTAATGAATAACTCAAAGATCAAAACTATCAATTTCACTCGCCCGCTAATTAACCCCTTCATCTCTTCGTCCGCAGAAATGTCAGTAGTCAATAATAAAACACTCGTCAGAGATCGAACTTTCTCTGCTTTCACCTCCTCTCATTGTTTACTTTTATTTATTTTTATTTGATTTTTTTTTAATTTTTTGGTTTCTTAAGGACGTGGTATATAGGCTTTGTTTGTTTTTTGACCTGTTGCTATGGGGCCAGTTGAGTCTTGCAAAGCGGTTGATTGTTTGATTGGGTGAAAGGACACGCTGACGGCAAAATTTTAGGTTTGCAGCGCAAACTTCTTCAAAATTCTCAATTTTTTTTATAAGGAAAGAGTCCATGTTTAGGTACACTTTCTGGGACATCGCGAAGCCCTAACGCGCTGGTGAAACAGTCAAAACGAAGGTATGGTCATTAGGAACAACTTCCTCAAGACAGAATTTGA
>JABASM010001861.1:0-12768 GCA_019776545.1 Brachystomella parvula | reverse complement strand
CGGGGTGTATATGAGGTCATACGGGGTGTATATGGGGTCATACGGGGTGTATATGAGGTCATACGGGGTGTATATGGGGTGTGCCAGGTGTATACCGGTCATATTGGGTGTAAAAGGGAGTATTCCGGGTGTACTGGGTACAAACATACACACATACACATAAACCCCATAAGAACATATGGGCCAAAAATCGAAAATTTTTAAAACTTCACCGATTGCTATAAAATTTATTAACACATAATCGGGGACCGTAAGGAACACTCACACAAAATTTCAAGTGAATCCGATGAACGATTGCTGAGAAAAGTGAGTTCAGGGGCGACGGCCGGACAGACTAACACAGGGAAATGCATGAATAGCTCGCGCCATTAATAACTAGCAATTCAGCCCGTGCAAGCACGGGCAAATTTAAGGCAACACCGAATTTTTTTCCCTGTTTGTTTATTTCCCTTATTTCCCTATTTCTTTAAGTGCAAAAACTACTGCTAAGTACAGAAACTACTGTTAAGTGGAAAAACCCTTGGCTTCATGACTGACTGACTGACTGACTGAACCGGACACTCGCTTTTGTAATAGTTTAATTCTAAAAAAAGCAAGCCAGCTCGCGAGCCGCGAGCCAGAGCCGCACCGAAAGGGCCAAAAGCTCGCGGCCTGGTTCGGCTCGTGTCCATCCTGCAGAAGAATTTACTTTACTCATAACTACTTTATGTCATGCCGCATAGACGTACTGCTACCACAACGAACATTTCCATTAAAAATCACCCCACGCACGTAACCTGAAGAGGTGTTCGAGATAGCTAAATAAAGGCAAAGAGTTCTTTTCTTTAAAAAAAAGCAAAAATTCTTTTAAATTTGTTGAAAGCAACTAGTGAATGGTGACAAAATTTTTCACCGTTTTCCACTAATTTCATACTTATAAACTTCACGTCAAGAAGAAAGGGGTAAAGGTGAAAGGAAAACAAGATTTCAATGAGAAATTTTGGACAAAAAGCAAACACGTGTGTGATGAAGCGTTCTTCCTGGCTCGGACCCTTAATTTTTTTCATTTTGTTAGATTATCATTATTCTATTAAAAAGGAATACTGGAATCGGATATTTTCTGAACTGAAAGGAAAAGTCCGTTACTCGGACATTATTTTCTAGAAACTTATTTTTACAAGAAAAAAAAAGAAAACGTGTTTTATTCATCTCGAAATTCCATTTTAAGGATGGAGGTGAGGTAAGTCCAAAAGTGGAGGGCGGGCATGTTTAATCTTTCAGTGGCTGTGTAAGGGCAGGCTTTGTAGGACTTTGAGCAGGCGGCTACCCCGGAAGTGATCCCTTCTGTCATCGCCTTCACATAGCGGTAATAGCGACTTGCCATTTTCTCGGGGACAACTCCACGGTCCACTCTAATGGCCACAAATAGACAGTTTTTTTTTAGTTTGCTTTTACTCCAATTACACTATTAAGAAAAAAATCTATTCCTCCCCACTTACGTCAGTTTCTTCGTAAAAATATCACTCACGGGCTTATACTTGTCAGGCTCTGCGAAGACCTCACAAAGGATCCTTTGTTGACAAATGTCTTCGTTGATCTAAAAAAAATATTGAAAAGGAAAGTAAATTTTAAGGAAGAATTCAAGAGGAAGCAACCGGTGAAGAAACAATAGCAATCAAAACGGGAGTCTTTTTTTAACCTTAACAATAGATTGAAGGTGCTGCTGAGCAGGCAGAAGGAATGACGAAGGCCTTTTTTCTCTCTCAGTTTTCAAGTTCAATATTAACTGGAAGGAGACTTGAAAAAACCATGCACATAATATAAGATGATTCTGGAAGATAAGGCCTGGGATCCCTTTAACAAGAGGAGAGGGAAGAAAATATTCATCTCTCTAGGTCAATGCTCTCCAGACAGGGAAATTAGATGCTTCCAAGGTCTTTTGGCCATGGTAAAAAAATAAAAGACAGTGGTGAAACTAAGTGGAATCAGACGCAACAGAAATTTAACCGTTGAGTGATGAACTCAATGCTTTCACCGATGCTCTAACAGGCAAACAATCGGCGCAAAGGAAAACTAAGCAATCTTTGACTTTTTTTTTCTTCAGGAAAACCCAGCCATCTCGATCCATAAGACTGAAAAAATTTCGTCAAATTATGTAAAAAAAAAAACTTTCTTTTAACTTCGATTTTGTCTCCAATTGGCTGGCTCTGTTTCTAAAAATCACAGTTCATCATCACAGTCTCTTCATTTTCCAAAAATCGGATTTCTGCATGCATTGCAATTCCCGGAAGGAACATGCATAAAGTACAGACAATTTTCCCGCACCATCCGTCAATTAAGAAAAAATTTCAGTCGACTCTTCCACACATATTATGAACAGCAAAAGCAGAGCCAGTGCAAAACGAAAATATTAGCATGCAATTAGCTAATTTCAGAATGTCAGAACCTTGGATCAGCTCTGGACTATTGACACCCAGTGAAAAATTTGTTTCCCAGACAAGCAGCAGACAAATGACGAGTAGAATTCCTCATTTCCTTGATTCTGAAGATGGATGTTGGGGATACGAAAAAGGTGGATGCTTCCAGTAATGGGACTGGAAGGTTGGTTGTTGGGGGAGGGGGATGAAGGAGTCCTCATCAGACTAAGTTTAGTGTGGACAAAAGCAGAGGATGAAGAAAAAGAGTTAGATGATGATGAGGTGTTTGGGATTTAAGACACGTAATGTGAAACCCTCAAGACGTTCCAGGTTAAGATGGATCAGAGTACTCTTTACTACGAACAAGGTCTCGTCTGCATAAAAACAGCTTTCCCGTTGAAGAACGAAAGGTGGAACGGGGTCCTTCCTTGAGTATCAAGTCCAAGTTCAAGGACGCTTCCCATTGATGAGTTGGGTAAGTAAAGAGTTCTTAACCAGGGACAAGTGATTCCTATTCAGTAAGTTGATTAATAAAGGAGTTGGAACACAAAGAGCAGAGTCTTCAAAACCGCATCATCCTTTTCTTCTTCCACAACAATGGATTCTCTCATTCAGCTCTCTCTCACACTGGAAAAGGATTTCGATTTAGAGATCCCAATTTCCAAATTAAAACTTATTTTTAACCCCGAATCTTCTTCAAAATCCATTCAATACTATTGTCGAGAGGAAGACAAAAGGTGAAAGGGATGAATAGTGGAAATCTCATTTATAAAAAGACAGGGTTAACCTACCGCCTATCGCCGCTTCAAAGGTATTCTGCACAATATTTCTGGAGGTGAAGTTTTTCTGGATACATTCCCCATATGCCCCATTCTCACTGAGCAGCAGGCTCATGTAAGGCAATTAATTGATTCCTGACTCTTAGGATTTAAAGTAACTGGGAATTTTAAGTTCTGAATCCGAAAAGCGTGGCAGAAAGAGTTTCTCCCGATAATAGGGAGATTGTGTTTTCTTTGGTATGGTACGACTTCTTTCTTTTTTTAACTTTGGAAAAAAAAGGAAGCAATTCTATTGTCCCGATCAACCGGCTGGAGTTGAAAAAAAGGAAAAAGTGTCCCAAAACGTACCATACCAAAGAACTTTTGGTGTGTACCCATGATGACCTATATGTGGTCGGTCGGCTGTGCGGATGTTGTACGATGGGTACCCATGACGGACCCATGGGTACCAGGGTACCCATGCAACGGCACATACCAAAGAAAACGCAATCTCCCTAATCTCCATTCCGAAAATCTCCACTGACAAAAAATTTCCAATCCAAAATTTGGCTAAACTCCTATCGCTGTCGTCGTCGTCACTCCCAACGCTCATTTACCAGAAATCTTCATCAGATAGCTGAGCATTCGCGGTTAACCTGGATGAACCCTGCCCCAGCGGTCAATTAGCTTTTATCATTGCCACTAAGCCGAAACTATAGAAACTAAAATATCCGTGTTAAGCGGATTGCCAAAGAGAAATCTTCTAAAGAGGGAGCGAGAACCTAATAAAAATACGGGTACCCCAGAACTTCAAGAAAGACTGGCAGCCTAACGAATTTCACGCATTTTACCCATTTTTTAATTTTTTTGAGATTTTTAGATTCGAGAACTTCGGATCGGAGATTTCTGGGTTGAAAATTTTTGACTTCTTGATCGAAAATATTTGGCAGGGGTATTTTCTGTTAGTAAAGATTTTTGGATTCGAGATTATCAGTTGGAGCCTCAGAGCAGGGGCAGAAAGGACCTAACTGTGTGAAAAACAAGCACAGTTTCTGGAAATATTTCAAAAAGTATTTATAAACTTGGAGGTCAATGAGAGTGAAGGTCAAAGTAAACACCTTAATTTAAGAAATTTTATCCATTGTCATTTTCAATGTCAATGACGACAATTTTCGGATTCATCCATCACCATAATAACTCAACACTCTGGTGACTCTGTTCCATGACATTTAAATTACACCTGCAATTCTCTCTCCTTTCGGTTACTCTCAAAGAAGAGAGAGTAACTCAAAGAACTGACTTGGAACTGACCTCCCAGTCGGTTCCAAATTTATTATGACACTATGGGCTTTCCAAGGGTTGTCACAATGAAGTCAAACGTCGTGGAGGTAGAAAATAACTGGACTTTTTACCATTAACCTTCAAAAGTGTGTTTTCTGAGCCCGGTTAGAAGGACACAGTAAGTTAGCGATTTCTTTACCTCCAGGATCGTGAAATACGTTGACATTTTGTTAAGCTCGTTGATATAAGCAGGCTCATCATAAGAGTCTACTGGAAGGATTTCATGAGCTGTCATGTTGGATGCTATGTCGAATTCTCCATTGACAGAGCGGCTGAATCGACGCGATGTTCTCAGATTGAATGTGGGCAGAGCAAACGATAGCGGTATTGTAATAAGGAGACCTAGGGAAAAAAAACAATTAATTGCCAAAATTATTTAAAGTTGCTAAAAACTTGAGAACTTCCATAATATTTTATAATCCACAAGTCATATGATGAGACTTCGGATTCTATGAATTAAGCTTTTGAGACATACTTTGGAAATACCTTATTTCGAAAGAAGATTGCTTTCTTTGCTTTGTATTTCATTATTCAGTGGAATTTTTTGCGGAAAAATTACGAAAAAAATAACGATGTTTGATTTATTCGAACTAATTTACCGATATCCACAGGTGACTGGGTATTAAAGTAAATGAATCTCTTCTGACGGCTATGAGGTTGGTGGCTCTTGTCAACGTCAACATGGAGTGGGCTCATTTCTTCTGGCTCTAAATCACTTTCTCCAACACATTGAGGAGGCAGGAGAGAAGCGACGATGAAGAAAATTAAAGAGATGAATTCAATTTTTTTAAATGTAAGACTGAATCCTGGAAACGTATAATTGTTTTGATCAATTGGCACTTTTTTGTGTTTTTTAAAGAAATTCTTACCCATTTTGAGTATCGATTTTATGAAAAAAACAGAAAACTTTGAAGCGGCGATAGCTGGTGGGACTTTCTACAGTACTGATAAGACACTGGCTAAAATTTTCAGAGGAATAGAAGTTTTATATTCCCGAAAGCTGTAAAGTTTTTTTAGTTGCCTAGTTCATGAAAAATCAAATAAATCCTAAACGTCGCTTTGCTTATTCGCATTGTCCCTTGACCAAATGTTTGTTTTTTACATTGACTTGTATCCTCATAATTTTCTGTTTGCGAATAAAAGAAAGATATATAGTACAAAGCTAACTTTGAAAATGGATGATCACCGAATACAAGCTCCGTTCTGACTGCCAGTGTCTGAAAAGAGCTAAACTTGAGCCAGAAGCCCTTCCAAAGAATTAGCAAATAAAGTCCGAGTGTATAATTTTAAGAAGATCCAGTCTCCGCTTGTTAGCAACCCGTTAATTGTAACAAGGATATTTTTCTCCGTTCATTCACCCCTTATGCAAGAGTCGGTAAAGTCGCATATAGACAAATGAATGACTAACACCTCATTACCATAATTCTGAACTAATTGTGAAATTTCTTGAGAGAAGCGTCTTAAACTTCAAAGGATGAAAACTGTCAATCTGTAGACTAATTACCGTTCTTAACGCAGATGAACTGAACGGATGCGATTCTTTCCATAGTATTTTGGCATATGTTGGATACTTGAAGCAACTAAAGCGGAGATATACGTTTCTAGTTGTTTTTAAAGCGAATCAAGCCATAAGTATACTTCTTGCTAGCATTATAATTTAATCCTGTTCAAGTAATCAATTTTTAAGCTTTGAGCCCTCTATGAGGCTTTATCTCAACTTTTAGTTCGTCTTCTGGCTTCAAATCTCTCGATAACTTCAAGATTTCTTTTTGCAAAAGTAAGTTTTACTAGACAATTAATAGTAAACGCTGAACTAGCACAATTTGAACATCAGTCCATTTTTTTTAAAGTTTTAAAGTTAAAATAGCGTCACTCTGTTCGGACTCTTCCGCCTAATGTTTACGAAGAATTAAATTTTTTATTCTGAGCAAAGTAAGTTCATTCATAAAATGAATTTTTAAATTTTTATTCAGGCACTTGCAAAAAACTTACAACAGTTAAATTTTTTAGCATCAGAAACAACTTTATTCTAAGTTTTTGCGGAACTCATAGGCGAATTTAATTTAATATGAGACAGAATTCTACGTTTCCCAGCATTGTGTAGTAAAAAGTGCAAACGTGGAAAATAAATTAAGGTACTCGTAGATAACTGCACATAATTAATAAAATTAGAAAAAAACAACAGTAACAAAAATAAAATTAACAACAAGGGGCAATCAATGCCAGTTCAACAACAGCATCACTTCAACTATACTATTATAAATCTAGTACCAAGTATTCGAGTCACTAAATTCATCAAGTTACTAGATGTCTCGCATTCAGAGCAAGCTCGTCTTACGCTGAGATTTAGCAGCACAATAATGGCGAGAAGAGAAAATAGCTTAAATATTTATCATACTATATAAAAAATCGTCATCGTCGGACATGGCATCGCATCGTGGAGGCGTCAAGTGTCACTCCTTTCCTTGTCAGGATTTAATTAGGTCTATTAAAAAAAGTTAGGCGAAAAATCAAACAGCTAACAGTTGTCGTGGAGGACATACTGTGTCCTGAACTTTAAGTCCGTGCGGAGAAAGTTTATGGGAGTAACAATGGGACAGGAGAAAGTTACACGGACATAAAGTTAAGGACCCCCTGTACCACGGACCGGGAGAGGCCGTAAGCAGAAATTTAGCACAGTTGGACTCGGTTTTAAAATAAAGTAATAGGGCTTAGGTAAAATAAACGTAGCATAATATCAATGGGTATCAAGGATTGTCAAACTGGCTGCAGTGCAGCAGAAAGTTTTGTAGATCTGCTGGAGGTTTCCTGATACTTGCGTACTCGAGAAGGAACTGTTAGTTTTTTTTTAAAAATATTTGAGGATTGTTCTTTATACTGAAGGCCCAGTTGTCCCCATTAACTCCGTCAGTTGTTGAAAAGTTTTCACCTAAAAATAAGAAAGTAATTATTTAATTTCTTTATCATAATGGAATCCCAAAATCTTGCGGAACTTAAGTTTACCATTGGAAGGTTAGTGAGTTTCTCCGTATCATCCCTACAATTGGGGTAGATTTCCATGCAATTTGAGGCTGCTTGCCCGTCCTTTGCTGCTTTCATGTATTTAAAGTATCGTAGGATTTTTGGTGATGTGTTCACAGGTCGCTTAAGCTCGGATTGGTGCCTTAGAATAAAAAGAGAAATTAGAATACTGAAACATAATACAACCGAACACGAAGTCCTAATTTTTAACGAGGTCGATAAGAATGCTCTGTTAATAATGAATGCAGATTAAACACAAGGAGACAAAAAAAATTATTTTTTCACTACACTCAAATCAATTTTTTTCTGAATTTGATGAGCACACACGGAAACTTAATTTTTTTGGCAGAACATGTACCGTACCGTCATGTTCGAACGCCTTACTGATCAGAATAACGATTTTAATTTAATTATTAAGCTTCCTAATTTCGAATCTATTTCAATAAAATGCAACAGAACAGGAATTTTTAGAACGATGCTTCAACCGCACCTCAGGCACGCTTCATAAATCCCTTTGCTTTGATAATTTCACAGAAAGGGCAGGTAAGTATAAATCTTAATTTTAACTGTTGAGTATTTTCACTGCTCTCATGCATTTCTGGCTGATCTTTACTTATCGCTCACGTTTTTGAGGAGGATGAGGAGGTTGTGAGGAGTGAATGAGGAGGTAATGAGGAGCGAATGAAAAGATTAGGTGGGGGGGGGGGGGCGGGGGAAACGAAAAATTTTTGAAGTCTTCTAAGGATAAATACTATATATATAGTATATTCTCTTTCAATTTTTTCAAATCCATTTTTCAGCTGAATGACATTTAAAAATTAGTTTTGATACCTAACTTTTTGCTGAAATATTATTTATTTGATTTCTAAGTTCTTTCTTGTGTCGAAGAATAAAATTTTGAGTCTAGTTTAAGTTGCACCTTAAAAGTCATTTTTCACTCCTCCTCGTTTCGGTGACACGTGAAAATTCCCAAAACAAAAATTCCCAATGTGGAAATCCCCCATGTGTAAAAATCAACAATGTCAAAATTGCAATTTCGTAGGACCTGTTGAGTTTTTATGTGGCTAGGTTAAGATTTGCTTGCGATTTAAGGTAGGGTCCCCCTCGTTCCCTATTTTCTCCCTCATCCCCCCTGGTCTGCTTTCTCTCCTCGCTCCCTCACTCCTCAGATTTCCTGTAAGGTTGCTCCATTACTCCTTCTCCTTATCCTCTAGCGCCCTCTCCTCAAAATATACGTGAAAGATTAATAAAAAAAAGTTGCATTGTTTCTTCAAGTTTAAAAAAACTGGACTGGCAGATGACGATTTTATGTTGCCTATATTAGCGTTACTGCCCTCTAACTTACACCCAGAAAGAAGAAGGGATCTCGCTTATGGGCCCGAGCACGCCCGTTGGATTTGTCTGAAACTTGGTTCGCCAGTTAGTACTGACCAGTTGCTCCAACTTTTCTATTGGTCGAGAGTGAGGCCCTTGCAACTGTGACCTCCAGGGCTCACCAAATGTCAACCAGATGACCTCGTGGAATTAGACAAACGAAACGTCAATCGAAAGTACTCGGTAGCTAAAATCTACAAAACTTGGCCTTTTTGACCTACACCATGACTTCTAGGGATCACTAAAGGTCAAGAGGCTGACCTCACGGAACTAGACAGGCGATACATCAATCGAAAGAGCTCGGATATATAGAATTCAGTCTATGTAGCTAGCAAAGCTTGTTTATCAAATCGTTGGAGGTCGATTTGCAATTGACCTCTGATGACCCTTGGAGGTCACGGCGTACGTTAAAAAGGTCAAGTCTGGTGTATTTTATGAACCAGGCAACCGAGCTCTTTCGGTTGACGTATTGTTTGTCTGATTCCACGAGGTCATCTGGTTGACCTTTGGTGACCACTGGAGGTCACAACTGTCCCACTTTCTACCAATACAAAAGTCGGAGCAACTGGTCAGTGCTAACTGGCGAATGAAGAATCCAACGGACGTGCTCCGGCCCATAAGCGAGATGCCTTCTCCTTTATTCGCAAAAATCAAAAAAAAAAAGAAGGGAAATACTGCTACAGATTAGATTAGTTGAAGAGTTTGAAATACGTCATTTTACGTTAATGTCCCATGAATTTTGAAGAATGGGACTGTGCTAATGAGTGACGGAAAAAACTCAAGTAGGACTGGCTGTATGGTCAGTGATTCCATTGCTAGTGACAGCAACGGGTGTGGTATCTCTAGTTAAAGATCATCCGCAGCATATGAGAATCAGGGTAGAGAGATGAAGATGGGAAGTTAATTAACGAATGAGTTAATTATATTTTTTCTCTGCTATCATTCCTTCAAGGTGCATCGTATATGCAAAACGTTTTATTTTCCGACAATCCATTTTTTTTCTAAACTTGGATTCTGATCTTAACTAAATCCAGTTTTCATGTACCTTAACCAAGTTCGAATGAATGACAGGTGACTTTGAGGATGAAAAAAATTAAATTGGTGGATTATGCAAATAAGTTAAAAATAATCCCCTCACAACCAGACTGTCGCTCCTTTAAAAACACACCATGTAAAAATTCACTTGAATTGACCTATAAAATCAAGTTCAGGACCTTTGCTTTCCCATACCACCTCCTACTTTAATACACTCTAGGAACTAATAATGAGATTGACCGATGCCTGTCTGATGAAAGGAGCATCTTGGTGCAAATTTACTGCTAAATGCTAAAACAGGTGAACTTGTAAATCAGGTAATTAATCATTTTTATTTGCAACCTGACTGCGCGGGGTTTGAACTCGAAAAGACTTGTTCAGCATTAGAAATGAATCCTTTAAAAAAAATTCTATCTCTGAAAATCCAGACTTCCTTCTCTTTTCCTTTCTCTTTTCCTTTCTCTTTTTTTCATTGTTTAAGCAGACTTTCTCCTCACAGCCTCATATCACAGAGTGAAAGTCTGTATTCCGGCTGGACTTACAAATTTGAAGAGAAGTTTGAATCTGACGTGTTAATAAATTAATTGCATGAATAATCATGCCATGTAAATAAGTAATTGAACTCATGTAATTTCCTCTTCAAAGTCTACTATTGATTATTAATACAAACACGTTGGATTTGACCTTAGGCCGCGGTCCTGAACTGGTTTGGTCCAAATTCTCATCTTCGCATTTACATTTTAATTATGGAAGGAATGAAGGAAGCCGCAGACAAGCTTCGCACCAAGGAAGCCTTCTTTTGATCATGTTTTGGAGATGCTTTGCTCATTCACTTTTAATCGGGTGTTAATAATTCTAATCTCCTCCCCAAATTAATTGAGCAAAAAAATTCATGAATTAATTTACTAAACCTGCTTATTGACCCATTGAGTCTTTCGATGAAGTTTAATTTAAGAAGAAAAAAAACTGCAAGAAAGTGAGGTTTTCGACTTACTTTGAGAGTTGAGCAGATAGGAGATTGGAGTAGGGGGCGTATTTGACTGGGTATTTGTAAATAGAGCAAACGGCACGTTCTTTACATCCTTCCTCTTTAAAGCCAAGATGCATAAAAATGGAGTCGATACGAGAAAGAAGTGGACTATAGAAGGGATCAAAGTGCTCAGCTTCCATTTGAAGAGCAACTGTTGGTGGGATATAGTTAAAAGATTCTTGTGGCTCTCCTCTGGTCTCATCTCCAGCGCTGGGAGTCGGAGGACCCTCACCCTCCGGTCCAGATGGCCTCAGTAATTGTGTTCGACCCGCCTCCCCATATGAATGCTCCTCTCCAGTTGCAGCCTCAGCCCCTGACGGCGGGTATCGGCCATAGGGTCTCCTCGGAAACGATGGTTTGTGATGAGAGAACTGATGACTTTGATCCAAGGATGTCGTAAATGGAAGTAACTGTGACAGTGCACCCATTAGTCCTGTTGTTTTCTTTCCGTGGGATTCATGAGAATTCAGCCACCCCACTGGAGGCTCGTGTGAGTGGTGCGGATGATCGTAGTGCTCAATTGAATGTGCCCATCCATGATGGTGAAATCCTGGGTTAGGTCGTAGTCCAGTCAGTCCAGCCATCCAAGTTGGGAGCATTGGGGCTGCCATTGTTTTGACTAAGTCAACAGGGCTCATGTCTTTGAAGAACCAACTCAGAATTACAGCCTTCATTGCGATCACAAATGGGGCGAAGATACTTTTTATTCCTAGGACGACGAGTCCTACGCCGAGACCAACGATGAAACTTGGTCCTGTTGAAACTGCTACCTCTGAAAATAGATTCACTCATTTAATACGGTTTCGAATCTTTCCTTTTTTGGTGCGACTAATTAAGACCGTTTTGATATTGTGATTGTTTTTTTAACGCAGGAGCATTTTAAACCCAGTTTAGAACGTAGAACAACTCCATTTTCCTGCATGAAGACCCATGACTCAAAATATTTGCAAGAAGTAGAAGAAAAAATACGACGAGTTTTACGGGTTATACAAAGAAATCGAATTGGCAATTAATCATAAGGCATTAAGAGACTTCGTGTTACTGAGAAATTAGTAATTCAGGATTGGTCTCTAATTTCAGATTCAGAAGGCAGACGTGATGTGTAAAATATTAGTCTGGGTTGTCTCTTCTGTCTCTGACTTGAGCTTGAAGTATCACAAGGAACTGAGGAAGTGTTTCAATAGATGCTAAAATATTTTGCATATAATAATTAATTCATGAATTTCAATTTACTCTTTTGAAACGAAGCATCTTCATGCTTTTGATTGACTGACTAAGAATTTTGAAGTGCTCAAGAAAAATTGAGGAGACAAATCGCATCAACGATACCGTAGCTCAAGCTGAATTGGGCTGAGTGACAAAAGAATGGGTTTTGTTTTAGTTTTTTACTGACAGGCTCATTGAAGATACAGCACAAATGTTTGCCAATTGTTTCTACACTTTTTTCCTTAAAATATTTTCCATGAAGAGCATCTTTCTTGACTGCTGACCCCTTCGGGCAACTCCTGTCCCCACTGCAGTGTGTGAAAATGAAAAATTCATAACTTTTGATTATCCGTTTATACCTGCCTCTAATTTTTTCATCCACCATAGTAAAAAGTACGCTAATAGGATTACGAATTTGGAATTTGAGTTTTGTGCTCAATCCTTAAAATTGAATAACAAAAATTAATGCTTTCGTAAGAAAATACTAATTTACTTTTTACGAAGTTCTCATAATTCTCCCATTCATTTTCCCAGGTAGGATAAGTTGGTATCATCGCATTTCTAAAGATCATAGTCTCAAAATAATGCATCATCCTACTAAGAAAAT
>JABASM010001859.1:0-12772 GCA_019776545.1 Brachystomella parvula | reverse complement strand
ATCAGCGATTTTTACGTGTTAAATCTCATAAGGTTTTTAGCATTTCTGAAAATTGAAAATTTCAAAAATCGACCAAAAATCGAAATCGAAACGAGGGCACGGGATACTTTGCTCATCAAAGTAGGGTACCTTGGTGAGTAGTGTCGAGTAAGTTTCGATTCAAAACTAACATTCAAGTTCAGAACATTCCCTAGTAAGAATAAAAATAACCCGAAATGCTTTGTTTGGAATCCTTTTTTAAATTATTTTCTGTTCTCTACCCCTTAATTAAGTCCACAGTCCAGCGCACTCCTGTTTTATTTTGGGCGAATGAAAAAACCTATAGTTTCAAAAAAAAAAAAATAAGGGAAGAGTATCGTTCAAATAAAAGTTTTTGCATCATCTTTCCTTTAGGAAAAAGTTGAGTCCACATGTTGTAATAGAAAAAGGCTTTCAAGACTTGAGCAAACAAACCAAGAAAATCGTTTCTCTACATTACATTCAACCTTCCGCTCGCTCTCTCTCTCTTGGATCCTTTTCCAAAGGCCTTCCATTTTCAATCTATGGCCCTACACTCATCGTCTCCCTAGAGTCATAGTTACCAATTTTTTCTTCAGATTCGAATGAATTGAAAAACTAAAAAAATTGAGAGGGAGTAATATTAGAGTTTGAATAGCTTCCCTGCGTAGACAATTACTAAGGAACTTGTAACGCGTATCACTTGTAATCACTGTATTTTTAACCTTATTTGCTGGTAACATCTTCCATCCGAGATAATCTTTTCCTTAAGGTATTGCTCCTTTAATTCTACTAATTAATATTTTACTGTACTACTCGAGCAAGACCCTAAATCTTGATAATTAAAATTTTCCTGTAACCCTGGAGCTAATACAAACAAAGCAGGATCTGTTCACTACCCCGTGAACAGGAACTGAGGGATGAATATTATAAATAACCCGGTTGATTTCATACTTAGAATTTGATTAAAATTTACTTTTTGAGTTTTAATGAAATTTTTTGTTTTCTTCTCCTGTTCATCAAATTGTGAGCTGTTTCTTTTTTAATTTCTTGGGTTTTTAATAACTTGGACGGGGGAGGGCTATTCTTTTCTTCAAGTGTCTTCGCCTATATTGTAAAGTTTCTATGAGCTCAGGTAAGAGAGTTTGAAAGATCCTAATTGGATTATTTCATTTTCTTGAAAAAAATCTTTGAGGTATATTGAGGCTTTATTTTATTTTATTTTTTTTGAAGTTCATGCTTCAATTTTTTAAGCGTATAATATTCCAATCCCAAGGAAATTCTCATCTTGAGAATGGATGAATTTGTAGAAGCGCGTTTGGCATATTACGCTCTCCTCATCCTGAAAAGCCGAAGACGACCACGAAACCCGGGAAGGGGATCCTTTCCTGGAGGATTTGACTCAAGTGAACAGTTGAGAAGGGTAAAAGTGCTTTAAAAAGAAAGGAGGACTCAGAGGCTTTTTGAGTTGAAGAGCCCTTGGTAGGCTTGTAGGAGAATGGAGCTGACGTCCAGAAGTAGTCACAGGCCCAATCCGTATTGTTGTCTTCTCAGATCCATTATTGGATGATGCAAACCACGAATTTCTTCCTTTTAATGCATAAAAAGAAGTGTCATTCAACCCAGTCACCAAACCACAAAATATTAGACTGACTCGACAATTGACATCCATTAGTCCTTAGCCATATGCCATTTCAAGGTCTAGGCTTGAACAGGCTGGGCCTCTCGTACTCTGCCATGATGGTGCTTTGGTGGTAGTGACAGGAGTAGTGGAACTTATCAATCTCCATTTTACCTCCTTCAAATATTTCATACCTTCCAATCCATGCATAACTTTGACTACGGTTCTTCAAAATGGTGAAAACAAGTGGATCCGCTAGGGAAAAGAAAATTTTTATTAAAGACTGTTAATTGTGTTTCAGCTCTCATTTTTAGGAGTTTCGATACAACCCTCGCTTACGACTTTTTTCCCTGTCAAAAAAAAAGTCCTTAAAAGCAAGCGCTCGGCGTTAGATAACAATGACTCATCGCCGGAACGGGCGTTCATGGATTTTTCATCTTCTTGAATAAACAGAGCTAATCCTTGTCATTTTAACAACAAATTTTTATTATTTTTATACTCTTCAGCTATTGTGTAACAACATTGATCTTTTTCATTTTTTTATCTTCATAAACAAATTTTCCAAAACGAGTAAATTGAGTAGTTGAACAAAACTCCTGAGGTCGACGGATGGGAAAAAGTAAATGAACTTCAAGAATGAAGTAAAAAGAAGTAAAAAAATTTTCTTCCAAATTTGTGGTTTACCTTTATTTTTTTTTTCTGCTGCCCCGACTGCGATTTCCTGATATTTAAATTTAAGTTTTATCTCCCCCGCCCAAGCCGTGACGCTAAGTTCTAAAAGTGTATGAAGTCTCACGTAGTTGACAAACTACTCCCTCAATCCTGTAATTGAATTTTTGATGACGCCGTCCCTATGTGTGGATCGTGATGGATGGGGATGACCTGAGACGATAACCTACATTCATCATCTTCCCCGCACCAAAGATTTTTTTGCATGCTTTCCATTCTTTCCTTTGGATTAAGGGAAATAAAAACTTGGGCGGAAGGACAAGGGCCCCCTTCCAGATAGAAATAACTACGAAAAAACCGTGAGAACCTTGGAAGGATGATAAAATAATTTTTCTTTGCTTTTGATTCTTAGCTTCTTCTTTTTTTTAATATTTTTCTTTGCAAATTCTTTTTTCCTTAGAGGATTTGAGTTTGAGTCTTGCGAATGTTTTCCCTGTTCCCATCCTCCTCTTCCCGAAGCATTAATACTTGAAGTAACGCAGAGGACAGTTTGTCAGGTCGTGGAGTGGTTAAGATAGATTATTAGACGAGGACTTATATTCTGAGCTCAAGAGTTCTGGGAGTCCGTGCCCCCGGCCGACCTCTCAGGATTTATTTCTGAAAGGGTCTATTGTCCACCACCAAAAAATTAGACAAAAATACTTACAATAAATCCCATGAAGAAAAACTGTAGAGAACTCAATAGAGACAGCGAGTGAGAGGAAAGGAAAAAGAAGCTTTCTTTAATCTTTCTCTCTGTTATGTCATAGATACGGGGAACCTCGGTGGAAAATCCACTTAGAGCAATACCTACTTACATTAAATGTTCCTCATCCTACACCGTTTTCATCCAAGGTGGAATATGATGCTGATAAAGGAAATCTCATCAGCAGGAGCTGTAGACATCACCCCCTTCTAATGCTCTTTGAACATGTCTCAAGCATCCAACAATTAAAATCGCTATCTAATCAGCCAAGTCATGTATGATTGAAAACTGAGTTTTCTATAGGTACAGAAGCAGAATCTCAAGAGATTAAGTGGAAATGGATACTCATGAATTTTAGCAGAATGAATTGACTTCACGGTATAGGAGAAGTGTGGGAGGGCATTAGGGGGTACTCAATTAGTGGAAATCATGAGATTAGCTTTTCGTAGAAGAAGCATAATTTTAGAATACAAGCAGAATCTGAGGAGTTAAGTATACGAACCTAACTTTTTTTCTTTTGGGCATGCTAAAGCGTTTAGACCCAAATCGCCGAACCTGAAAATCGCCGAATCCCAATTCCCCGAACGGATTTGCTTCCGTTCGCCGAAATTCAGGTTCACCATTTTCGATTCGCCGAATTTCTACATGGAGTGAGAGCACTTCGGCTTCCTTCAAAATATAGGTTGGTTAAGCTACGGCCTAGTGATGAGGAAACTACCTCCCATCTAAGCCCCGCAAACCTTACAACTTAACAGTTGCACCCCAAAATTTTGTATAAACGCCTAAGGTTCATATAGTTCAAACTAAAAAAAATTGCAAAAAGGGAATCGGCGATTTGGGTAAATGTCGATTCGGCGAATTGTGCAATCACCTGGTAAAGAAATAGATTTTCATAAATAAATCTCTCGGTGCAAAAATTTCCAGGCGTAGATTCGTGTACTTTTTTAACCACAGGAAACTTGTTAGCTGTGGTAGGAGGGTGTCGATCACTTTAATTGACGTGAGAAATACACAATAGTGTAAACAGACTTTGTGAACCACTTCACCGGGTCTGCCACTCTGTACACCCTCCTCGTCCCAGTTTTTCCAGATTTTAGGAAAAGTAAAAAATTTTGTTTTGAGAAGATGAATGGAGTAAAGTATTTAGCAAGCACTTGGACATTTCTAATAATGAATTGAAAAGCCACTGCCCATTACATCAATACGCAGAGCATTAAAGCGACTCACTACTTTTCGTTCAATCAATTTTGAGCTAAAATTGAATAATAATAAAAACTGTTTCTATTATCACCACTCATTCGTTTTCAAGACTCAAGAGGAGGAGGAGGGGAGAGACAATTTGATGTGATGAGGGAAAGTGCTCATCCACTTAATGTTGAAAAATAATCGGTTTCCTACAAGGGAGTCGTACAGGTGTGTTTCTCACCTTCCCGTAGATAAAAACTTTTAGATGAGGAGGGAGTGAGCGTGGGGGTGAAGGTGATAATAAAAACAAGGATTATAAAATAATAATAAGGATTGACAGTGAGCAAATTCTTTGAATAGAAGTGAAGAGAAGCGTAGATAATAAAACTTGGCTCTGGTAAAAAAACAGCTCTAGTAAAAAAAAAGTTCTGAATACCTTGTCCTAAATTGAGAGAAGTTGAATATTAATCCTTGGTAAAATTGCTTTCACTTTGTCTCTTCAAAGCGGCTCCACTTATTCAGCAAGGAGAGACGACCATTTGCAAATTAAACTGAATGAGATATACGCCATTTTTCTTTTTTTGCTCAATTCACCTTAATAACAGTAATAGGTTTATTATTTCCTTGACAGAAAAATCAATGGGAAAAAAATTAATTATAGTGAAACGTAAAACCCTGGGCTGAAATTCTAGACTTTGACGTTTATGATCATATCCACGGTCGTATATTGTCCACCTCACCAATAAGCTTAAGTAGAATAGGTAAATCTAACTAGTAGTTTATGATGACTAACTTTCACGCACAGACCAATAGAAAACCGTACTTCATTTTTCACAGAACTGAAGTGAGAAATAGAGAAGAAAATTAAAGTAACCAACATAAAAAAGAAATCAAAAAAAAAACAATTCTGAAGCTGAACTAGGAAACAAGGAAAGAAAGTATAACAAAAGAGACTCAGTATACAAGCTTAATCAGAACTAAAAAGTAACTGGATTTCTAAATTATTCTTAATATATAGGACTCTGTATCACTATTATCTTACTTTTCTCAGAATTGCACATTGTCACTTATTAGAACGGATCTGCTAGTTGGAGAATTCTATTTATAAAATAACTATTTGAAATAAATTACAGTTGATTGTACAATAATTTTTTTTCTAATGATAATAATTAGAAGTCAAACGGTTAATAAATATTTATAGTAGTAGACCGTAGGGAGGGGTGGGCCNGATAATAATTAGAAGTCAAACGGTTAATAAATATTTATAGTAGTAGACCGTAGAGAGGGGTGGGCCAATGAATTACAAAGCAAATTGACGAGGCGGGGAGGGGGGAGGGGGATGGGGTGACTTTGTTAATTGTTGAATGAAAAAGGTGTTACGTTACACTATTATTGAAAAGAGGGGTAAGGTGTATGTATCACAACAATGAGAATAATGATGACGGGTTCCCCCCGGTCTTCTTACAATGTATAATGTGAAACGGTAACAGGAATCCCGCTGTGACTCTACCAGGGTTCCAGGGGTGACTCTAATTCTTCTTAACGCAGGCAGCCTTCCACGCTTTTTTTTCCTTCCTTTCCTTAGGTAAACTTTAAAAATTTATTGGGTAATGGATCCCTTATTCTCGTCCACCATTAAGAATTTTTTTTTTTTTTTGAATAAACGAAATGTCAACTCTGCCCTTGATTCTAATATAAGGGAAGGATGAGGTTGAGGGTTGAGAACTTTGTTGTTCAGGGATCACAAAGAGAAAGTCCCTTCCTGCATCCCCTGCAATTGATCAAAATTCGTCCTATAAATAATGATCCATTTGTCATCACTGGGCTCCGGCTTGACATTAATTTTGAAAAAAGCTAAATATTTACAGTGTTTCCTGATTTTACTAAAATATATAATTGTACTTTTCACTCTTTCATACTCCCGAGAATTGGAGCCTCTCCACTTCCTATTGTCTTCTTCACGATGAGTTGGTGGGTATGTGATGGTACAGAGCTGCTTGGTTGTAGTAGTCGACCGTCATACTGTTATTACTAGCACCGTAGCCACCGTAGGGCTGCATGAGACTCAGATCATATTTTGAAGGCTCAATCCCTCCTCTGCCGTTGGACCCCACGTCATTGGACACAAGGCGATTGATAGAGAAAGGGAGGTAGGTTGGTCCATTATCTTTGACATGGTGGGGTATTTGGGGCATGTGACTCAGGATTGAAGGCAGCTGACTCAGCGGGTCGAGGCCATAGCGAGAATGAGCATGACTGTGGTGATGAATATTTGACCCATGACAATCTGGACTCCCATTATGACTCAGCATGTCCAGTTTACTCTCCATGTGATCAGAAGGACTACCATTGCTCACTCGACTCAGCCCATGTCCCCCACCGCCTAGGTGGCTCATGTTACTCATGAGGGAGTTGATGTGATCCGCTGAGTTGTCATGGTGGTGGTGATGGCGGTGGTGGGTGAGTTGGTGGTGCTCGGCCTTGGCTGAGAGGTGAGCCCCATGTTGTTGAGCATGGTGGACAGGGTGGTGTTGCTGAGCGTAGCCATTGGACTGATCCTCACGGTGAGTCCCGCTGTGTGTCATGGGTGGGGTAGTAGAAATATTTGAGGCGTGGGTTTTCTGGCGCTTGTTAGTCAGAAGCCCACCACTCCCATTACTCGATGAAGCGTTGGACCCACCTGAGGTTGAGGAAATTGATTGCTGCTGATCCATTTGGGTTTGCTTGTGAGCCTCACGTATGGCTTGCTTCGTATCGTCCTTGAATCGCTTCTGCCGGCGGAGGTAGCAGCCATTCTCAAACATGTTCCCAGAATTTGGGTGGAGAGACCAGAAGGATCCTTTTCCAGGGCGGTCAGGTGTCCGGGGAACTTTAATAAAACAGTCGTTGAAGGAGAGAGAGTGACGAATTGAATTTTGCCAGCGCTGCTGATTTTGACGATAGAAAGGAAAGGCTGTCATTATGAATTGATAAATTTCGGACAGTGTGAGCATCTTGGATGGAGAGTCCTGAAAAAAAAAGCAGAAAATAAAAGGGGAATATTATAGAATGGTAAAAATCAATTATTCGACTTTGAGAATAATAAATTATGAGTAAAACCCAAACCGTGTAGAGCTATTCAAACAAAAAAGTCATGTCACTCGATCTTAAGATGATGAAAACCCCATTTCACTTTTATTTACTTTCCATTTGTTCATCGTTAGCTTAACGAGGAACCCCACTTTTTCAAATGAAAGGGGATGGTTTTTTTAATATTTTAAATTACGCTGACTTCTCAAAAGGTTTTAGAAAATCAGATATAAATTCACCATTAATTATTATTATTTTGAGAAATGAATATTATAATAAGATTTCTAAATTCCTGATCCCATCTCAATTACCTTGCTGTTAAGTTTGTAGTTTTAGAAAAGTAAACCTTTTAATCATTGTTGCAAAATGAAGAGAGAATGAAAAGCCGTGTTGATGCTGGTTGTTGACAGAGCCAATATTTGAGTATTTACTTTTACCTGAACTCTGATACTTATAGTTCAGTGTCGGCGTTTACTTTCTTCGAGAACTAAATAGAACCTCGACTTTTCCCAATGCCGCTCATTTTGGCTTACAGTACTTAATCATTTTATTAATAATTTATTTATGAAATGAAAACATACTACTCAACATCCCTCGCTTTTTTCGGATGCTAGTTTTTGTTTTCTCAGCAGAAAATAAAACCTTAAATTAACTCGAATTAGAGAAATTTTAAACAAGAATAATGGAGGAACCTCCATTAAAATTTTGATTCATCCATTTTGATCAAGAATTTTGAAGTTTAAGGAATGTACCCCTTATGCCGAATGCAAACGAAAAACCGTGCGGGGAGAAATTTCTAAGAAACACTCTGAATTTCTAGGGTGGCGAGGCATTAAAGTATTCCGTACAGTAAAAAATTTGTTTGGAGTGAAATCACAGCTTGGATGCAAATGGAGAGCGCAGGGTAACAAGTTGTAGCGGTTGAGTCTAGGAAAACTGGATTCTGTCATAAATCATAAAAAATTGGTACTTTGTTTGCTAAATCCTTGATACGAGTGAGTGAAAGCTGGTTGATAATGATGCTGCTGCTGTTCTAGCTAACGGGTGCACCTTATGCTATCCCGTTTTCCCCCGTTCACTCCTCATTCAAAACTATCTGTTTGCAAGAAGGCTTAAGTGAGCCTTAGTTTCCCATCCGTCGTTTTCCCGGAGCAAAGAACTGTGAATAAGGAAGTAGGAAACTGTGCATGTGCATTTTATTTCAAAATAGGG
The DNA here is from genome assembly GCA_019776545.1 of Brachystomella parvula. Taxonomy (NCBI): domain Eukaryota; kingdom Metazoa; phylum Arthropoda; class Collembola; order Poduromorpha; family Brachystomellidae; genus Brachystomella; species Brachystomella parvula. The sequence goes on along the minus strand of JABASM010001859.1, from coordinate 4,274 downwards.
ATCAAAAAAATAAAATCCCGTCAAAAACCAGGAGGGGAATCAAATTTGCTACAAGGCCCTCTTTTCCTTCTCTAATTGTTCAAACCGTTTTATTGAATAGTGGGAAACTTCTCATTCAAAGGGGATTAGCTATAGCATTTTTATTATCATGTCCAATCGAGCAGTGCGAAAAATTATTGAATTTATTTCCCGAATTTCTCATTTGTCATTTTGTCAACAGAGCTGTTAATTGTAAATCGACGTTACATTTTCTTTGGAGGACAGAAATGGTTAATGTATCCTAATATTTACTTTTCACAGAAAAATCTACCTACGGAAGAATCAGTAATGTGAAGACAAGTCTATTTGCATTCGAGATTATTGTCTTGTCTCATTGTTATTAATTCCATTAATGAAGGTGTACCTGTGAGGTGATGAGTCTAAGAAAATCACACGTTGTAAAATAACAAGGGGCAGACGTGGGAAAAGAGACTTTACTCCATGTTTTTTTTTGCAACTATCAATTAGCAATAAATGCCTCCTTGAAATTTCTCGCCCATCCTCTTTTGGCCAAGTTTTAACAGGTCATTCTTCCCCCATCTTTCCTTCAGGATTCCGACCATTTACAGATAAGTTACAAGAAAAATAAATGCTTAGCAAATGAAGAATTATATCCATATACGCGAAATTTTTATGTTCCAAAGAAAAAATCGGCTGACTTTTACTTTTCAGTCACGATTTTTGAGGAGGAGGTGAAATGAGGAGTGAGGAGGAGGAGTTATGGAACAATCTATAGAAAAAATGAAAATCTTCTCTCCAAGAAAATAATGGAAAAACACGAATTTAAAATAGGAATTTCTGACGAAATTTTCAATTCAATTTTTCTTGAGTCCATTTGTTTGAGGTTTCTCGCCATTTAGGGATACTTAACTATTTTCGATGAATGAAATTGAAAGACCGGTTTCCGCCCGTTGCGAGAAAAAATCATTTTTGAAAGTTTTTTGGTTCTTGCTTCACTATTTTTTAAAAATAGTTATTCTCGAAAAAACACACGGATTACTGCTTAAGCTCCGAAAGCTAAATTTTGAGTAACTCTGAAATTGAAATAAAAGACTGTGAAACCTTATGAAGCTAATTTATTTGGACATGAGTAAACAAGTACGCACTTTTTGAAGTGTTTATTTGATAAAGCGTCTAATGCATATAGATAAAAATCTATAAATTGAAGGGATGAATTGTTCCGGTGATTATTAAACTTTATTTGAGTGCATGAATCTATTTGCTCGTCTGCACTTTTTGGTTTAGAGAAAGTTGTAATCAATAAATTCATGTCCGCAAATTCATCATAAATTCATGGCTAAAATATAGAGATGTGATAAAATATGGAATTTCAACTCTAGCATCCCGGTTCTAATCTACCAAAAATTTCTACATTCAAAATTAATAGAGTGCCTGAATATGAACTGCTATTATTAGTAACAAGGCTTAATACTGACAACTACGTGTGTTTTGTATAACGCCAGCACGGATACTGCGCGTGACTAATTCAGAGGCGTTATCTTGAAAACAAAAGGATAAAACTTATTGTTGTCAACTTTTTCCTCTATTTTTATCATCTGCCCTAAACGTCATCGTTGGAGGTTAGAAAAAGAACGTTGATATTATAATTTAGTTTAAACCTAAAATCTTTGGTCTTTCGTAATGTTAAAAATAAATTATTTAAAATTAAAAGTTTGAAATACCTGAATTGCCATTGTTATGAGTGAGATGTAGGAATATGGTGGTTTTGCATGTGTGTAACTTCTCCTATATGTTTTTGCATTGTTGACAGCAGCAATGGCTTGAGCTGCTGCAGCTGATGAGTTAGAACTTCCCATATTAGAATTCGAAATTACAGAAGCATAGCCAGTTCTGACTTGGTTGGGACTGGACCCATTTAGACTTAAATTGTCACAACTTCCACCGGAATTCATTCCATTGAGACCGTTATAGGCTGAGGATGCAGCTGCAGCGTACTGGGCCTGGACGGCTGCACTCACTGAATTTGGTGAACCCATTCCAGCGTAAGGGTTGAGCCCAGCATTCGTTGTATTCGGTGACATGCAGCCACTCGCACCAACTGGAGAGCTGCCATACTGTCCACAATTAGAAAGGCCATACCCTGATGAACTTCCCATGATGTACGATGGAGAGGGGGAGAGTGAACTTTGACCCGACACAAGCCCACCCCCTCCAACATCCGGAGAATAAGTTTTGCCTGACACCCCTGACAGCATTTCAAAATTTATTTTAGATTTCAGTCACTCAATTTTTTTTTCTCCAAAAACTGAAACTTTAGTTTTTGAGTTAATTTCACCAGTCTTGAATTATTTTCCTTCCAAACTTTTTCTTTTCGGTTTCCAACCCTGTTGCACTTTCTCCACTTTTGAATTTATATGTGAAAAGTTGAGTTTAAATTTTTGGTTTGAGGGGTTGGAACAGGAAGAAAGTGAAGCTCTGGTCACTGCAGAATCACTACTGACAAGTTGAAGTGATTAACACTCGATAGTTCAATTCTGATCGGGCGGGACGACAAGACGAACTGTTAACAGTGTCCACTCACTCGTCCTTCCTGATGAGGATGCTGATGATGAAAACTATCTCTGCTGAACTCCGTAAATTTCTGGAGGATTGACTGATAAGGATATTTTGATGGGGTTCTGCTGGGGTTCTTCTGGAATTATTTTAGTGAAAATATTTTTCCATTTTTTCGTTCTCGGAACTGACCAGTAGCAAGCTCCCATAGGTTCATTAAACTCAACTTGATGATAGGTCTCTCAGTTTACGTACTGGTAATTTTAACAAGATAAATAATCAGATTGTTATTTACCTTTTTTTCTGCAGAAATTTTTAGAGTTTAACTGCACGAGTCAAACAATTATGATCTGATTACTTGGTGGAAGTGAATAAGTTTATAGAAATGAAAGTGTTGACTTTTGGCTTCGCCTCACTTTCACCGGTTGTTGATTTAGAGGAGAAACAAACAAATGCTGGAATATATAGGTGGTGGACCGATAAAGTACTATAATTCCTTCTGATCACCTTTCTCTCTTCCCGGAGTAAAGGGCTGGCTTGAGTAACTATTGACACTTGAGGCCTCGGCTCCTGCCCTATTATTCCTTCTTTTCCTCCGACTACTAAATTAAGGTTCTTGTTTTACTTTCCAATCAAGCAACAAGTGCTGAACTGGAGAAGAGATGCACTTTGACATTCAAGTCTTTTGATTTTTTTTCTCTCCTCCCCCCTTGGAGGTGGATTTAGTTAATATTTGCAGTAGTTCTTCATGAGGTCTCTGTTATTTGCAGTGGTCTTGACTCCTCCTTCAGTTAGTAGAGGATGATGATAGAAGTGAAAGATCCGATAAACACGCCAAAGAGAGAGAAAGAAAGGAGAATAATTGTCAAAACAAACAATGCACGTGGATTTTGTACACAAAAACCCCGAAAGAAGTCTTTTCCTTCTATTTGATTTGGAGCCTAGCTTAGCTAAACATCATAAAGCAAACTAAAACTTGAGGTTGAGAAAATTTTGGTAGTAGTACTGCTTCTCTAGCAGTAGTCGAAGGAGGGGGGATTGAGGCTGAGGCTGAGCTTGGGCTTCCCTGCCTTGTTATATAACTTGATTTTCTCATCCTAAAAGCGTCATCGTCTTCTTGGTGGAGCGATTCTATTCGTATGGGGAAAATAGACTTCCATGACAGTTGCTGAAACGCCCAGTACTCACCCTCAGTGGGAACTCATTGACCGAGGAGTGGGAAGAGATTTGGTGAGGGAGACCAATCCCCAGCCCCGCAAAACTGTTGGAAGGAGGAGACTGACACCCCTTTTCAGCTCAGAAAGGCTTTCCTTCCGAAGGAAAGAAAGAAAAGGATGATGATGATGCTCTTCCTCCTACTCGAACCTCACCGCTACTCACGCTTCCAACGAATAGAACTTTAATTCCGTCTTTCCCATTATCTTCACTTCCGAGGACGAGAAGAGGAGAGATAGACCAAACTGCCTTCCCTTTTCCTAAATCATACTTGCTAGATGAAAGAGATGAAATCAATGAAGCCTTCTCCAACACAGTCTACCCGTCTATCCCTCAGAGGGATACCTGACACGAATACAGAATCAACTATAACGGTTCCAACAAATTTATTATGCAGTACGAACAAAGGAATCATCAAAATTTACAAAGGATTTTGGAAATGGACGCCTTTCCCAACCTGCCTACATCAAAATCAGAAAAGAGCAAAAAATTTCCTTGAGTTTTAC
>JABASM010001858.1:0-12776 GCA_019776545.1 Brachystomella parvula | reverse complement strand
AAAACAAATGCATGCCATAGAATTAGTATAAACAAAAGTTTCTCCGTAAAATACCATTTTTGTTAAAATGATACGAATTGAAACTATAATAAACTCAACAACAACAAACAAAAAAAAGTCGTGCGGGACGGGCGTACGTGTACTACGCCTTTTAGGCTTAAAGGACAACGCTACATTAACATTATGGCCAGTGAAAATCGACCTAAAATTCATCTGATTTCGGTCAAACTTTTCAGGGTGATTGTTTAGAGGGCCATATATCGGTTGACATATCAAACTTGACCTTTGACCCCAATAAGGTCACCAGAGGTCAGCATGAGCTTTTGAGCTTGTGAGGTGTCCCTGGAAAACTTGTTTCAAGTTAAACTCAAAAATCAGATGAATTTTAAATTTTGCGCGATTTTGGCGTGAATTCAACCTGAATGCTGCGTAAAATCAGCGCAAATTTCGAGAAAATTTAAAAATCATTCGATTTTTGAATTCAGCTTGAAACCAGCTTTTCAAGGACACCTCACAAGCCCAAAAGCTCATGTTGACCTCTGGTGACCTTACTGGGGTCAAAGGTCAATTTTGTTGTGTCAGCTGATAGATGGCCCTTTAAACAACCACCCTGCAAAATTTAAGCAAAATCGGATGAATTTTAGGTCGATTTTCACTGGCGCATGTTTCATAATGTTAATGTAGCGTTGTCCTTTACGGGGTAGGCGTACCTCACATTGCGCAATGTAAGGACTAGTGCTTTGCAAAAATTAAAACGAGTTCCGCAGAATAACTCTTCCGGATTCCAGAATTTCGTCTTCAGTAGTTTTAATATCAGTTTTACTAAGCATTTGAGGCGACTGAAAATTGAAATAATAAAGAAGGAAGTTGATTGCTTGTTTACAGCGTTCAAAGGCATAACATGCCTCAAGCACATGGTGAGCCGCGCAATTACGCGGGATTCCTGTACGCTCCGAGATTTCCAACAAGCGTAGCAGCGCGGTGCGCTTATGGCTTTTCATGAAGGAAAGGCGCTTGCTGCGGCTGCAGAAGAGGTTGCAGCAAGCGTAGCATACACCTCTTTTAGGCGCACCCGTACGGTAGAGCCTGCCGATCTGGAATTTCGAACAATGAGAACGGAGCTCTTTGTTATTAATGATAAATCAGTAGGCTCTCTCCGGAGTAGTACATTTGTATCTTAAATGTCTCCGTCATGCGTCAACTGCCTATTATAAACACTCCATCCACTTCTACGGTACTGGTAGCCTATGATAAGCAGTCTGGAGCAGGTGTGGTGGTGCGTTGACAATTTCGAATTTTTCGTGTCTTTCTGGGTGTGACTAGTGCAAAATGAACAAGAATTAAAATTGAAAAAACTGTGACTTAACTGGTCATCATTCCAATTTCCATTACTCTCAAGGGCAGTCAGGGTCAGGGGAAAGAAGATTCCAAGAGCAATATACAGGGTCTTTATAGTTAAGTCCGTGTAACTTTCTCCAATCTCATTGCAGCTCTCATGAGAAAACTCTCCACACGGACATAACTATAAGAACCTTGTAGCTAAATAATTTAATTTGCAGAATTAAACATGCAGACCAAAAAGAAAAAAGGAATTATCCTCTGACAGTGAAAATGGGATGGGGATGTGGCATTGACGATGTGAGACTGTGAGCTATGTATCATTTTATGCAGTTTATGAAATGCCGACACTATTTACTCGGAGTCTACCACCTCGTTGAATTAATTTGCTATACTTAGTTTCTCTCTCTCAGTATTTAATGGAATGGATTTACCATTAGCCCTGTTAAATCTTACTCTTATAGGATTTTAATGTTTCTTAATTCTTTTCAAAGTCAAATACAAAAATCAGAGTTGAGGGAAAGGAAGGTGGAAAAGAAAGTAGAAAATGGAAGATGAGAGTTTGAAACCGGAAACTGATGAGAAGCTGATAATAAATAATATTCCTATTGTTTTAAAATAGCATCATTGTTGAAATTCAATTTCAAAAAACGTATTGAAGAGGTTTTTCTGGGGCAACATTTCCCTGCTCGCAGCATGGTAGATAAATAACGGGTGATTATAAAAAAAGGCTACAACTTTAAACCAGCGTTTAAGTGCCTTGTATTTAATTTTTTCCAAATTTGAAGAACACCACCGTATTCTACGTCCAACTTTACGTAAACCAACCTCCACTTCCAATTCAGTTTGGGAAACGTCCAGCGTCACCACTCGATTGAAGTCGACGGTCACCAAAACCACTTTGGAAGCCTTATGAGTGAAATCTGCTGTGGTAGAAATCCGCCCTATTGCTCCAATCGCCCATTGCCATTTTTTTCCCTTCTGTGGTATCCTACCAAATTTAATTTTCTCAGAGCTTCAGAATTGACCCCCACAGTTGATAAAAAATTGTTATGTCCAGTTGGGACAGCAGGATAATTTTTCCCCTCAGCAGATTTTACTCGACTTTACTAGCTATATTATGCAAGTTTCTCCGTAAAATACCATTTGTCAAAATGATACGCAATGAAACTATAATAAATTCAACAACAACATAAGGCTTCCAAAGTGGTTTTGGTGGGTGACCGTCGATTTCAATCGAGCGGTGACGCTGGACGTTTCCCAAACTGAATTGGAAAGTGGTCGTTAGTTTACGTAAAAATTGAACGTAGAACACGGTGGTGCTCTTGAAATTTGGAAAAAATTAAATACAAGGCACTTGAACCCTGGTTTAAAGTTGTAGCCTTTTTTTATAATCACCCGTTAGGTTATATTTGTACATACCCAATATTAATTTACCCTGGCTCCAGGATACTTAAAGGAGGCCGAAGGGTAGAGTAACATCCCATCTCTTTTTCAGAAAAGGGATTATCGGGATAGGAGCTATTTTTACAGAGGCGACCCTTCAAGGCATTTTTAGATTTTAGGAATGCTGGTCTACCTCCCTCTTTTACCGTATATTTCCAAACAAAGGCCCAGGGCCTCTAATTTTTTTTTGGAGGCTCAGGAGGGAGCCTCTCATAGGGATGGGGCTTCTAATGGAGAGAGGCCTCTATAAAAAAAGTTAGAAATCTTTCGTTGCTTATACTGTTCAATTTAGCAGGTAAAATATTTTAGATGTGCAACTTAAACCGGGAACTTTACAATCTCCAAAAAAAAGAGGCCCGATCTGCTGAATATTCACACCCTGGTGAATGTAATCTAGGGTCGGTGGGGGGAAGTGTGGACGATTTTCTCTGAGCTCACGTTTGAGAGCTTGTAAAAAAATGAAGCCCTGCTCTTTTACCAAATGTGAAGTATGAAACTTAAACTTAAGCTTATTTAGCGTCACCAGGCCCGTCAGTTGACTTTTTTAATTCTACGGTGAAAAACACTTGACTTCCTGATGTGAATGGTCAAGAGGGCCCATTGAATGCACTGGCTAAGTTTTGGTGACCCTGAGGCCATTGTGTAGGTCAGAAGGGTCAAGCGCGTTATACTTTCAGTCTTTCGTGGTCGGTAATTCGGTCGCCCGGTCGCAAGTGCCAACGCTTAATTCGTAAGCTCGGCCCTGTTGGCCGCTGAATTCGTCGTCTGGGCGCCGAATTTGGCCATATCTCGAGAAATACTCAAAAAAACAAAAAACTCGTAGTTAAAAATCTGCAAAATATCAGTATCTTTCAAATTCAGCATTTAAAACAAACTTTTGCCTGTAGATTCCATCCCCGAAACCCGAAAAACTGGTCGGCTCCCTGAATTCAGCGGCCGGCCTACGAATTCAGCGTTTTTGTCATTCACGACTAGACCGCGACAAACTGATTTTTTAATCAGGGAATAAACGTTGAGAAAATTAAATATTGAATTAATACAGATTAATAAAATAGCATAGAGACGTGCGTTAGGGGTGCTTGAAAAATGGGATATTCAGGACCCCAGGGGAAAATTTTAATTTGAAAAATCTAAAATTTAATTCGCATAAAAGTTCGTCTCGGGGCGCATTATGTCAATCCCGACCATTTTGCGAATTTCGATTTTTTTTTCGAAATTTTTAATTTTGTTTTCGGGTTTATCTTTGGTTTTTGGCATGAATACAACGCCAGCCTAAAGCGTGATACCAAAAAAAATTCGAAAGAAAATGAATTTAGCAAACTTAAAGAAAAACGTTGCAGGGAGGCTTATGTTAGGTCTATTTGGGAGTGGCCTTTAATTTTATTTTGAGTCTTCAGCCGGGGGCCTTTATTAGGAATGGGGCTTCTGTTCGGTATGGGGCCTTTATTTGGAAATATACGGTATTTTCTTCCTTTTGACTTCGACACAGCTCTTCGCATCCAACTCAGTTCCAATTATAGTATAGTATCAATACGGGTGGAGAAAAGTTCAGGAATTTATCTCCGCAGGAATACCAGGTAAGGTTTTACGCTAATTTTGCAATTCGAAAATCCAATCATCCAGGTAAGAGTGAAACCAAGCTAATCGAATTAAACCATTGTCGCCAATTTTATCTGGGACAATTTCTATCTGAGCTGGAAGAATCACGGCTCACAACAAAACTGGTCATCAGCTTATAAAGACGTCAAAAAAGTTTTTGTTTCATTACTTGAATTGTAATTATGGCTAATTTACAGCAGATTGGACAACTAGGAGAAGTGTTGAATAGGCTGCGTCCGGAGAATCTAAATCTGAAAAGACTCGTTGAAAAAAATGGCTAGACCAGGCCAGGTAAGGTTAAGACCATTTTTTTGGAGGATGGTGGCCAAGTAAAGTAGTCTCCCACAATTAGATTTTTCTGTATATCTTGGAGCATGCCTTATAAATTTTTCAAAAGAAACTTCTCGAAATTTTTTCTTTGACCTTTAAAGGTCATCAGAGTTAGCTAGCCTCATTGATCCTGTTAAGTTATACGCCGATCTAAAGGACCACACTTCACAGTTTAATGTACAGCATGGCCGTCAGAGGTAACTTATTTTTTAGCGTAGTTTGACGACCCCTGGTGGCCATATTGTAGGTAAGAAAAGTCATACGTAGTATACTTTTAAAACCAGAAGCCCTTGAGTTTAGCTGATTGACCTTTAATGACCCGTAACGGTGAAGGCAAAGCTAATTTCCAAAAAATGTTATTTAAAGAAGTTGTAAGGTGTGCTTTGGGGATGCTATTTATAAGTTTTTATAAAAATGCAACGAAGGGAGATTCCTTTTAGCAAAATCGGCTGTCCTGAATTATATTTAGTCATTTTATAGACTTCAATCATTACTTTTCATTCAGAGCATAGTTCGACCGCAAGACTGCCAGACGCTGATGCCATTTTGTTACAGATCGTTTGAGATTAAATGTCACTTTTCAAATCTTTCGCGCGTTGAAAGTTCGTGCATTTGCATGAAGTATCTAGCGCGCGAAAGATTTGAAAAGTGACATTTAATCTCATGGCATCTTTCAGCGTCATAAACTTCAACAATTTTGGGAACAAAATTACAATAAAAATTCGATTTTGTTGAGATTACTATAAGAACATTAAGGATTCGATCAAAATTAATTTGTATAGGTTCCTTCTCTTATTTCTTGAACAAAATAGTTATACGGAATGTTTTTTTTATTTCAGGATGAAACTTCCAGTGTAGTAGCTGACATCTCGAGTTTGCTTCTGTTAAGCATTGGAGCAGTGTCTAACCTGGCCGAAGAATTAAAGGGAAAGCTCACGAAAGCCGAAGTGAATCTTGTCCTAGCAACACTCGTGAAGGCCAACAAAATCAACGCTGAGATCATGGAGCAGCTTATGCAAATGGATTAGATACGATACAGCTTCAAAGTTTTCGTTTGCTATAAAATAAATATACTATAATTGGTTCTGGTACAACAAACTGTAAGAATAGAAGTGTTGATCTCGTTAGCCAAAGTAGCCATAATTTGCTATTTTAAGTACTTTGTTCAAATCTCATCGCAGCAACTGCACCTATTACTTCTTAGCACGACACCTTTTGATTGTTTGTTGGGGAAAAAATTTAAAAAATGAAAAGCAGAGCAGTTGGCTTGTGTTAAATTAAAATGGCAATCAAACGGCACTTTAACGTTACACCTTTAACTTTTTGAAATGTCTTCTTCTAAATTGGTTCCGTGTCTAATATATTTTTTGCGAATGCAACCATACCATGCATACCATAAAGGAAATCCGTAGCGTCTTTCTGGAGAAAAGCGGGAATTTCATACTTGTTCAATTTTTTTTAGACACGCACTTATTTTATAGATTTTTTAAACCATGGTGTGGAATAAGTCAAGTTAAGTCTAGAATCGCTTATTAAAATGGCAATCAAACGGCACTTTAACGTTACACCTTTAACTTTTTGAAATGTCTTCTTCTAAATTGGTTCCGTGTCTAACATATTTTTTGCGAATGCAACATGGGATTGATTGGGAGAAAAGCGGGAATTTCATACTTGTTCAATTTTTTTTAGACACGCACTTATTTTATAGATTTTTTACCATGGTGTGGAATAAGTGAAGTTAAGTCTAGAATCGCTGCGCGCCGCTGATGCTTGCTGTATGATCGTTCAGTTGAGGTTGAGATTAGAAAGCCTTTGGTGTCTTCTCAGTTTTCGTTTACTGGCTCAAGTAACTATCAATCAAATTAAATTATCACCTAACTGCAGCCTTTTAATTCTTTCAATAATTATTTCTGGGAGGGGACTACGCTGCTTGCTATATATTCTCTCTTTATTCTAGGATCGCTAATCATGGTGAGCTGCTTAGCACTTACGTGCAAGGATTTGCTGAAGTACAGTCGGATCCAGTTCGACCCCCTGACTGAGACCTATGGGCTCTCCTTCTACTTGTCTTACATGGCTCGGTGGCCGGAATATATGCAGAAGCTTGAAAATTCTTCTGGGAAGATAATAGGATACAGTAAGTTATAGCCTCCATATTAATTATACGGCATTCAATTGTGTCATGTCAGTATTCTGTATATACTGCTTCCGTATTTCAGTAATGGGGAAATCAGAAGGACGGGAAGAGAACTGGCACGGTCATGTAACTGCTCTCACTGTCAGGTCGGACTACCGTGGTTCTGGAATGGCTAAAAAGTTGATGATGTATTTGGAGCAAGTTTCGGAAGCGTAAGCTCAAAACTCTTTCTTCATTCTTACGTCTATCGTCTGTTCTTAATATATTTTCTACAGGAAGAATACTTACTTCGTGGACCTATTCGTTCGGAAATCTAATGAGAATGCAATTGGGATGTATAAAAAACTGGGGTACAATGTCTACCGTACGGTTCTCGATTATTACACCGGGACTCCTGATGAAGATGCTTATGGTAAGGCTCATCATTGAATTTAAAAGCACTCAACCCTCCATCCACTTGAAGTCCTTTTAGTTTATTACTTTGGTTTCCTTTGCGTTCTGTTGGAAACCCTAGTGAAAAAACTAACTCGATTTGATCTTGTTTTGTAGATATGCGAAAGGCAATGCCCCGTGACGTTGAGAAGAAGTCTATCATCCCGTTGAAGCATCCTGTTCGCCCGGAAGACGTATACTGACAATTTGCATCATGTGACGAAGACGGCTATGCATGGTGAGAAGTTCCCTGTAAATATGCTACTTTATAAGAAATCAGCTTTTAAGTGTCGCAGTAGTGTCGTCACATGATGTTATCTACCTTCAGTGTTAGCATGCGAAATTGTGAATTCAATGGCAATATACTTTTAATGTCTTCTGAAACCTTTTTATAAGTTTAATAATAAAAAATGACCTACTAAGTAAGTGATGTAACAGGTTGGATATAAAAATAACTATTCGGCAGTCTCTGCATTTTTCTTCTTCCACATTTTGGCCATGGCAAGAAGTTTGAGATTGGGCTTGGCTGCTTCGTCCTCTGGGAAAATGTAGTCAAAGTATTCTTCCCATCCAGCTTCAGACTGAAAAGAAAAATGCGTAAGTTCCTTTGTTTTCTCCAACAGGCTGATTTGCAATGTTCAGGACTTACCCCGTCTGGTGTCTCAATTTTTCTGCGCTTCTTTATTCTTCGAGGCATTTTCTCCTGAACGGCGGCTTGTCCAGCCTCATCACCATTGGCCACTTCAAAAGCCTTCCATGCTTCCAGAAGCATCAGCCTTTCCTCTTTCTCATTATTCCGCAATTTCTCATTCGCCTTCTCAAATACCTTCCTAGCTCCAGCAACGGAGTTCTCGTCCTCAACACCTAGCTCAAATTGAGCCAAACTCATCCACACCTGAAATTACGAAAATAACATAAGCAATATATCCCAAAAACGGAAATGCAGCGTAAAAATAAGACTACCTTGACATGTTGAGTCCTTTCGAGGAGTCGGTAGTACAGTTCTCTGGCGCGTTCCGTCTCCCCATGCTCTATCTCAAAGTCTATATAGGTCTTCCACAAGATTTCAGGCATGTCGAGTCGCGGTTGATTCACAGCTAATTCATAAATAGCCCTAGCCCTTTCCAAGTCTCCTAACAGGCATTCCAACTCAGCGAACTTCAACCAGGTGGTACAATTCTCTGGACCGAATTCTAAGAACTTTTGGTAGAGGATACGGGCCCGGTCGAATTCACGTAGTTGAATTTCCATGTCAATATAGCCACGGAATAACTTATCCTTCGGACAAACGCCGATTGCAGTACCCTGGAGAGAAATATAAAGATTGAGTCTGTAGAGCTGTGGGAATTACTGTATCACTAGTATGGTAGTCCTTTAAGTAAAAAATCCTAATGCCTCGTCTATTCGGCTTACCATTGCTTTCCTAGCTTGCTGCAGATTCTTCTGTCGAATCTCGAAATAAGCATAGAGTAGCCAGACCTTGGCGAATGTGAAACTTTTGTGTGGCAACAAATCAAGGCATGCTTTGTAGACTTGCCGTGTTCTGTCAGTATCGTTCAATTGCAGTTCTTCGAAAAGAGCATAATTTATCCAGAGGTAAACATACCGTCGCCAGTATGCTTTTTCCTGTAATTTCCGGCATTAAAAAGAATATTGATCAGAGTTTTGTAGTCAACTCGGATACTCGTTCATTTCCGTTTTGACTTACCGGGGCAGGAGGAACGTGTGAAATAGCTTTTTCGTAAGTGTCACGAATCAGTTCAGCATCCATCTCTTCAGAAGTCTCGAGGAGCTTGAGAAGATCGAACCACGTGTCATAGTCCAATGGATTCTCATTCAACTTGTCTTCGTACTGGAGCCGGCGCTTTGATGTAATGACACTCTCAATTCCTGTACGATCCCCGTATTTCTTTTCGTGTATCGTGTATGCTTTGTACAGGTCCTGGGACTTGTCCTTTGGAAGATGTTCCAGGGCGTATTTGTAAATAACACGAGCCCGTTCGTGCTACAGAAAGGAAACAGATGACAACATTAAAAACTATTACGCATTTAACCCGTGTGGAATAAACTAATGCTTTACCTCTCGTTGATTCTCTTCAAACCTTGCAAATGCAATGAAGAGTTTCTCCTCCATGAAATCTTCTCCATAGAACTCAACGGCCCTCTCATACACCTTCCTCGCAGAGCGGATATATCCATGCTTTTCTTCAAATCGAGCAAACTTTATCCAGTGACCAACATCAGGATGAGTGTAGACAAAGCGTTCATAGATTCCCCTTGCTCGATCAATTTCTTTATATCGAAGTTCAAAATTGATGTAAGTCTGCCAGGCTTGTTCTTGAGGATGCCATTCCATCCATCTCTCAAATACTTGACGACATCCTGCCACATTTCCAAGCATCTCCTCCATGTAAGTGTACTTGTACCAAAACTGGTTTACTCTTGGCATGACGGTAACAGCTCGATCCCACAGATTTCTTGCGTGATTCACTTGACGACATCTCATCTCCATTTCAGCATAGCGGAGCCATAAGGTAATATTCCGATGGTCCACGTCCAGCGCTCTCTCGTACACACTCCGAGCTCGCTGGATTTCTCCTTGTGACTCCTCCCATGACGCATATTTTAACCAGTTCCCGATCACCATACTGAGAAAGAAAATTTAAGAAATAATCGTTAGAATTCCTTAACCACACCTAGTAACTAATTCGATACAACGCATACCGATTCTTCCTGATGTTATCTTCAAATCCCTTTCGTTTCTTCAACCGGTAAGCTGCTAGTTCTTCAGGATCTGAAATCTTCTGCTTAGGAGGCGCCGCTACGATTTCTAAATCTCGTTCTTTAGCTTCTCGTAAAAGCTGCTCAGCTGTGATCTGAATTTCTGCTGGTGCCTTGTTCTTAACCTAAATACCGATAGATTAGATACACTTTCTGGTGAGGTTGAGTTAACGCTGCCCGGCACTTGGTACCAACCATAACCAAAGAACCGAATACGCAAAAGCCGAATCGCTTACCTTCGCAACCTTAGGGACCCGCTGGGGCTTACCAGGCATAGCCTGCTCCATTTTAGGTCTTTAAATATTGATCGGTTGAAACAACAGTACAAATGGAGTGACTAATTAACTGAGCAATTAACTTTTGTTACGAAAAAAGCAGGACGAATACCGTATTTTAGCGAATATAGCGCGCGCGCTATACAAGGTTTTTTCGATTTTTTTTTTAGAAAATGAGGGGTGCGCGTTATACACGTGGTGCGCGCTATACAAAGAAAAATTTCGCGGTGAAAATTCATCATGTTTAGCTCCACGGATAACGTTTTCAGGAATGTCGAACTCTCTTTCTGCAGTGCCGAGGACCTCTGCCCTTTTACACACCTAAAAAAGGTTGCATTTTGTTATAACCTTGCGTTAGCTGTATAGCAATACACTTACAACTTACAATAATTTAACATGCATTTAACTTCAACTTCAAATCACTTAGTACATTAATTTTGAACTTAACAGAGTGTTCCAATTCCTTGTTGGCTAAGGCAGCGCTAGTAGACTGCATTGCGAATAGTAGATATAATTAAGGGGTTAATCAAAGAAACAGTATTGAAAAACAATCCACCATAATTTACAGAAATCCATTTCTTCTCCGTCAGCAGAGGAAATGACCCTGAAATCGTTACCTAAGGTAGGTGATGAAATAGTGACCTAAAGGAATTAAAACGGATGATACTGCACTTTTAACTGAGCGTAGCAGCTGTAGAGAAAATTGCAGTATCATCCATTTTAATTCCTTAGGTCACTATTTCATCCCCTACCTTAGGTAACGATTTCAGGGTCATCTCCTCTGCGTCCGTGTTTCAACGCCAAGTTAAAGTGGCTGTGGGTGAGAGGAAGAGAAAACCTGGAGAACGTCCGGTTTCCGGCGTGACGCTAATGAGGTTATTAGGAATTTTAGAAATTGATGAACCGGAGATAGACTCAGGTTTTCGGGCTTGTTTACGGTGCGCGCTATACTTGGGGTGCGCGCTATACAAGATCCGAATTTGAATCCAGCAGCTGCGCCTTATACACGAGGTGCGCGCTATACATGAGTGCGCGCTATAATCGCTAAAATACGGTATTTCCATTTTATTTGGATTTTCAATCCAGTCAAGAGTAATGCATAGCATTGGAGAAGAGAACAGGTAAACGAATGCTAAAGAAAAGGAAGATGAACGATACTTTAGTTATATACGATAAGAAAAGGGAAAACCGGTTTTGTAAAAGAAAAAAAAAATTCCACCACCACAAAAGCACGGAATCAAGAGTGGAAAAAAGTTTTGAAACTTTGTTGTAGGGAAGACAGTGTGTAAATGATGGATCCTTAAGATCGAGCCAGCAAAATTTGTTCCTATTCAGTATAGTTCCACCAGCTCTTCCCGATAAGGTGAAATATGTCATTATAGGAGAACCCAGTCACCAGAGTCATTATTTCTCACCTCAAATTCATAAATCTCTTCCTCAAAACTTTCCCTTCCAGCATGAAGAGCCTGAGTCAACCGGGTCTGGTCCTCGAACCTCCAACGATGTAGCAGGAGGTTCTCAAGATCAAGAATCTCTTCTTTCACACTTTAAGTTTTCAGAATTCATTCCCTACACTTTTTAATTTAAAACTATGAGTCTCCTGAGTCTTCTTTAAAAAGCCTGAGCCATTCCTGCTCCTGAGAACAAAAGCATCTGAGCAACTGAGATTCAGACTTAAAAATTCGAAAGATCGATTATGGGAAGTCTATTAATTACGAATGGGAAATAGCTCTAGGAGACTCGAGTCTTTCCAAACTTGGGTCCCAAAGTATAGTTTATCAATAATTTGTCTTTCTACGAAGCTGAAGGAAATTAATCACAGGGAAAGCTGGTTTTCTCAGATATTTCACTGCAAATGCACCAGTACGATATCTAATAATCAAATTCGCTTTTCTTAAAGCTCCATACCAGCTGCAGCAGAACAAGAAAAAGAAAAGTTTCCATGTAACCTACTAACTGCTGTAAGCTCGAATTCAAGGAAAGGTGTAGCTCAGAAAGAAAGCGAGTATAACAACTTCACATTTTGAACTTCTCGGAGCAAGTATCCTCTACAAAGTAAAAAATGAATCGAAAACAACCTTTTAACTTCAAAGCTCGTTTATCCAACCGCAAAAATTGTGTATTTCTACTCTTGCACTTGAATCGATCGGAATATTTCCAAAAATTGAATTTCCATAAACTAGCCAGACAATTTCCAGCTTCAGAAATCTTTCTGTCCCATTTTGGTGGTTCGAACACTGTACTCTCGCATTCAAAATTAATGAAAAGTCCTTCTGGATTCTCTACGGGTCTTGAGGAGACGTTCTGCTATGCATGCATTTCATGCATCCTACTGAATTCTAGAAAAAAATGACATAGACGTTCAAATAGAAAAAGGGATTCGTGTTGCAACGGGTAAAGACCAAGCAAAAGTTTTGCTTAAAAACTAAAGCGCATTG
>JABASM010001857.1:0-12776 GCA_019776545.1 Brachystomella parvula | reverse complement strand
AACAGTGGTCCTATAGTATGTAGAATACACATAGACCGTCCAAATGGAACCGGCCTGGCCTTTAAAGCAACAATGGTGTTCTCAGGGTCTACAACTGTTGAGCAGTGCCTCTGCCTTTCTATTGGAATTGCTTTCATGGTCTCCAGAAATAAGGAAAGGAGGAGAGGAGCGGCGTATGCGCCCTTTAGTTATAGCACTGCAAATTATAGCAGTGGTGTTGGTAGGAGCCAAGGAGCGTCGAGTGCACCCTTCAGTTATAGCACTGCAAATTATAGCAGTAGTAGTGATGGTAGGAACGCGTACTCCTTGCTAACAGGCGGCAGTGCAGGTGCTACTACTGTTACGTTTTCGGGCAATAGTGCTCAACTTAACGGGAATACCAACGGGAATACCGGTGATAGCACCTCAAGTGACGACGGCTGTGCGGAAATTGCCGGTGCTTGCTCAGCGATATTGGTTGTTGGTGGATTTATTGGAATAATTGTCTTCATTCTCTGGCTGGCAGGAATCTTTGAGCCTGAATGTGTGAGGAAACCATGGTTGTCTAAGTGTAGCAACTACCGCCGGCCGTAGATATAATAGTATATTTTTAGGAGGCTTCCCTTTTCTTTTTAAATACTCAGCAAGCAACAAAAAATCTCTTAATCCTGCTTTAATTAATAACAACAGATACATTATATATATTTTTTAATCATAGATTAGATCCAGTATGCACTATACCCTAGATCTTTAAGTTACAAAAATTTGCACGGCAAAAAGAGATCTAGGAAATAAAAATTGTTGGTGCTCTCGCTGTAGCGCTGACTATACGTTTGAATTTTTCTTGAACGAGCATAAAATGAGCTGAAAAAAACCATAATTATGTTAGCTAGATCGTAATTTGAGGTTAAAATCAACTGTACATTAGGCTTAGCTTACGCTTCCTTCAAGAGCAGTGAAGAGAACTGCCACCCCCACTTGTACTGCTTCCCAAACCACGAATCCTCGTCCAATCCTCGATGTGAGAACGAATGGGAGTAGGATGACTAAAAAAGTGGTGGACATGGCGAGCGAAATTAGTATTGCAGTCCGATTACGAATTGAAATCTTTGAAAATTGGAAAAACAATGAGTAACTTTTCGTGATAAAAATTTCAAGAATTTTTCGCTTACTTTTGAGAAGCGTAAAAGAAGAATGATGACTAGTTGATTAATTAAACTAAGAGAGTAGTACAGAGCAGGTAGGAAGAGCAATGGGGAGTCCAATAATTCTCCAGGATTTTTGGATTTCCAGATTTTACCAAGTCCAAATGAAAACCAGAAAGTAAATAAGCTGGCTTGGTAGACTTGAACCGACGCCTTGAAAATCAATCAATCAGAATAAAGCTAAGTAAAGTGTAATATTCACTCACCTCTAAAAAACTTTTTGAAGTGACGCTGCGCTTCGGTGGATCCCATTCTCGAAGTTTATATGCAAAAAATGGAAGAGCCATCATCACACAGCTGCCGGATAATTAAAATTCAGGTAAAAATTTCATTTTAGCTTCAGCAGTGTTTTTTTCTTTTCATCTTCTTACGATAAAATGACTGTGTGCAGGAGGAGTGCGTTGAGAAGATCATCCCCAGCTTCCCAATACCAGACTTGATCAGTTCTGTAGCAACCAAAAAAATGGCAATTAAATCCCAAAAATAGAAATACTCCAGACCTGCTATATTAATCTTCACTTGCATAATGGTACAAAGGAGTGAAGCCAATGCAGCCCCTATGTTTAGGCAGGCTTGGAACGCCAGAACCCTTGTTATGAAGATCCGCTGAGTTCGAGACTGGGCAAAGTAGTCTTCAAATGTGATAATTGAGCTCGTTCTGAAATCTGCGGTGCTACCGGTGTCCTGATCCTAATTAAATGAAACCAAAATTAATTCATTCAATCTAATTCTAATATTTTCTTAAGATTTTTTTTTATTATTTTAATTTCAGTATCGCTTCTTACAACAATCACGACTGTTGTCAGTAAAGTGAGGGGTTCCTTGTTGTCGTCAGAAATCTCAGTTTCGGATGTGCTAGGTTCCAGGTCATCTTCTTCACCGCCAAGTCCAAGCGATTTGAGACTGTTGATATTTTCTGAAGAACCTTCGGATTTTAATGTTTCCATTCTTTCTGTGTTTCTGGATTTTGGAGCTGTAACTGACAGTAACAAAAATGGACGCACGGAGAATGCGTGCCAGCAACGCAATCTCCGGAAGATGACTGAAAGATAAAAGTTCCCCGAATTTTTTGGCAATTACTTACAAACAAACTGCTCATCTTCAAACAAGTCCTGCGTGAGTCAGAGCTCATTTTAGTATCTTTGCCGTGGGTTTAAGAAACTCATTTTCATCCTTAGGTTGACAGGACAGGTCGTTCTGATCTCATAATAAGCAATGGCATGTAGGCGTTAGTAGGATTTCTGCCAGGAAAACTTACTGAACGGGAATCCCTAAAAAATCTACAGAATTTTAAAATTAAAGAATTCAGAATCTCAAGCGCAAGATTCGAATCGCAGCTTGTCATTTTAAATAGCTTTAACCAATCCCTAGTTCATTTATTCCATTAAATTCCGCTCAGCCCTACTAAATTAATTTCTAACCAAAATATTTTCTATTTCCTAATAATTTTTTCATAAAAAATTGATGGGAACCCTCCCATAAGCCTACATTACTTAATTCCTAGCACAGAAAATATATAAATATGTAGCCTACTAAATATCAATGATTTTCTATTAATTTCTATCTACATGCCAGCCGTGAGGAGAGGTAAGGGTAACGTGTTAATATTTAATTGAACTCATAAAGCTTGTTTTAAACCCTTGAAAGGAACTCAGACTTTTTAATTCCCACCTACTATGGTTTTGTGAAGCGTGGAAAATATTGTTATTCTACTAGGGCCCTAATTAATCATTAATTAATTAATGGATATAAAATTCTCAACAACTGAGTGAGATCAGCGAGTATTGGTCCTGCTGGTTTAATTGGTAGTTTTGGAAATTGAATTGGGATTCTTTGTTTTTGTTTTCAAAGTTAGCGTAATAGAGAGGTGATGTACATTGTAGCTGCTAACCCGACACAGAGGCCCGACCACAAAATCGCTCTCCGCAGATGGCCGTCATCACTTCCCGCTGATGCTGATGGAAACTGTTCGACTAGACCGCCCTGAAAAAAAAAGCGAAGTTTTAAATTGGCATCAGAACAGGTTTATAACCACACCACACGAAACTGGTAAAGTTTAATATGTTTCGTTCACCAATTTTTCATATTATCAAAAACTGGTGTACCAGTTGCTAACAAAATGTACGTCGTACAAAAAAGTCGCCAACTGGTACAGTTTGGTATTTTCTGGTAAACTAGTCCAGCGTTTTGGGATCGTGTGGGTTGCTACCATTTCACTTACCCATCCATCGTTCTCCTGTATGAAGGGTATCACGTGTTTTGTCAAATATGACTCTAGAAACCCGGTGATGTCATCAACTCTATTCTTATCCTAAAAGAAAAAAGTAATAATTAACACAATAAGAACCCCTGTTAACCCCGAACATGATAACTAGTAATAAGAATCAATGAATGACTCACATCTTTATATTCTTGGGATAGGCGGACGGCAAAGGCAAAGAGAGCCACAACACGACCCCATGTAATTCTCAACTGACTCGATTCATTGTATGAGTTTGCCTGGAATAACAAACAGAAAGATTAATTAATTGCTCCAGATAATCTGGGATAGTGTCAAAAGTTTTCTTAATGACTCATTCCTTTAAATAAATAAAAGCTCGCGAGGGAATGGATGGAAGAGCCTCAATCTCACTACTACTAGCGCTTCATTCTCACTCTGGAACCATTCGCTGGTCAGCAGGAACGGTCCCAGAAAGGGAAAATTACCTCAAAAAGTTCATTTGCGACCCATGAGAATTCATCCGAGGTCCTGACCTCTATTCGATTGACCATGCCGTTGAATAGTAGCACATGTTTCCGGAGTATGTCCTTCACACAGGAAACGAGGGTATGGAAGACAACGTCCCGTTCATCTCGTGGCGCTTTCGTCTCTAGGGCCACTTCCTGAATTACCCATTTTGCCAGGCGCTTCCCTTTACCTATACAGAAAGATAATGTCAGCACAGGTATACTATTAATTGCAGAAAAAGAGTACTTCTTGCACTCACCTCTGACTAATACTGCTTGATCCTGGGTACTGTTCACCTGGTTGACATCCACATCCATTTCTTCTAATTGTCGTAATGACTCGATCCGACTGTCTACTTCGTCATAGTCCCCAGCACAGCTACTCACACCGCTACTACTGACACTGTCCGGTTCGCCAGCTGTATTTACTGCACTGGACCTCGAGCCCATAATCGTCATTTATAACGAACGGAATCAAATCAACGGAGAAATTAACTGAAAATAACTGAACCACGACGTTCCTCAACAGTAGACTGATGTCAACTGATTGACACGGTGGTCTTTGTGTCTGAATCTTGAACCTAAAAACTCGTCGCCAGCAGCACTTAACATACCACCCAGCCCACCATCATAATTTTTCGAGATCACTCACAAATACAACAGAGCGAATCCATGCATCGGGCAACCCCTCACCATGCATTCCATTCATTCATTCTGCTCAAAGAATGGTAACGAATTTTGAGTAAGGAATCAACTCCCGACAGATTTTTACGACAATTTGTACATGGCATCTCTGAAGCATACTCTACAAGTTTTCTAGTTGAAATTTTTCGAAATTCGCTTATCTATGACCTTTAGAGGTCACCAAAGGTCAGTCAACTGACCTCACCGATCGGATCAAACGGTTAATCAATCAAACTAGCGTGATGTCCTGATTCTAAATTATGCTACACTTGACCTTTTTAATGTACAGCATTGTTGCCAGAGGTCATTTAATGTTGAGTGTCAGGTTGGAAACCCCTGGTGGCCATGTTATACATTAGAAAGGTCAAGTGGAGTATATTTTTGAATCAGAGGATCAAGACCTTTTGATTGGCCTATCACTTGACCGGATCGGTGGGGTCAGCTCTCTGACCTTTGGTGACCTCTAAAGGTCATAGGAAAGCGAATTTTGAAAAGTTGTATTTGAAAATGTTGAAGGGTATGCTTAAGAGATTTATATGAAAATTTTCAGAAAAATCTAATGGGGGGCAAATCCTTAACGAAAATTCGGTATCATCCTTTTTCTCACAGGCAGATGCAAATCTTCCTGCCCCATCATCATCGGAACCTAACACAGGGAATACGAGATCGGAACAGTAATAAAGAAAGGCAAAGGGCCAGAAATAGAACGCAGCAGCAGTACAGGGCTTCCCCGAATCCAGCATGATTCATCACTGCGTAAATCAAAACGTTGAGCACCGCTTTTTGGTGAGGGGCCCGTAGAACAGTAGTAGCGGTAATCGGAAGGGCAATGGACGAACGATATTTTCAGTCATCATATCGGCAGATCAAAGAAACCGAGTCTCGAGCGTCTATTTACAGAGCAATGCATGTTTAATTTATACGTCAATTAAGATTATTATAATGAGAACACGCTGCTGCCTTAAGCTTGTTATCCTCTGCCCGGTGAGGCAGATTTACTTGACTTTGCCATGTCCAGTCGCTCCTTTTCCTAGAATTTTTTTTCGTTGAGCAAACATGTGAAAGTAGAGTTGTGGAAAAACTATTAAAAAACAAAAAAACGACGTTTTTGTTATCAGTACTATAGTTTCTGAGAAATTAGGTGACGTCACTTTAGACTTTACTCACTTGGAATATAGCTGAGCATCGTCCCAATGAGGAAATATTGGTAGTCGAAAGTAAAGTTGAGAGTATTTGGCATTCGGATGGTGGCGATTCCATTTTGCTTGACGTAGCTGAGTGCGAAGTAAATACAGGCCAGTTCTCCAGTAATGCCGATTGGATAGAGGATGATAAACAGAGTGTACCTGTTCAACTTCCATGATTTAATTTTTTTTTTCTGGGAGCATGGGAATCCGAGGCTACAATTGAATATTAGGCATTTTACCTGAACCACTGAATTATAGAGGCAAGGCCAACTAGATTGAGAGCATAGTATCCATATCGAATTATTTCCGTAACCCCCCATGCAAAAAGAAGCAGTGGTACTCCGAAGCAAGTTTGTGATGGTGGAGAGAGCTCAAGAATACCCCAGAGCACGAATACGCGTGAGAAAACTTGGAAAAACGTGAGCACGACATTGGATGAGACAAAGCCCAGAATGGCATGGACGATCTAAGCAAATAATAATATTTTAAAGACATTTCGCTTAGTAATTCAATGGATAAATGATTTCGTCACCTCTAAAATAGCAGCAGTTTGAAATATTTTCAAAGGAAATTCCACCTTTCTCCAAAGCCCATTGATCTAAGCAAATTTTAATAATATTTTAAAGACATTTCGCTTAGTAATTCAATGGATAAATGATTTCGTCACCTCTAAAATAGCAGCAGTTTGAAATATTTTCAAAGGAAATTCCACCTTTCTCCAAAGCCCATCCAAATCCGAATAGTTTTGTACACTGAGAAAGAAGACATATGCCCACCCAACGGTGAGTAAGGCATTGTAGAGAAATAAGTAACCGGTGACCAAATTATTATTTTTCGGAGCCATTTAGCTGTGTTTTCTATTCCGAATATTTTGACCACTTGGACTCTCTAGGAGTAGCAGATGAGCTGGCGGAATCCAGAAATCGGGGTGGATGATCAGGGTAAACTTCGGTATCTGGCAGCTTGTACACAAATCCTACTTCCTCTTCTTGATAGCTTTCAGATTCCAGGTGCTGGAACTCTTGGGCTTTGGCTAGTTTTGCAAATTCTTCACACTCGCCACTGGCAAAATTCAATTTCTGCACTATAACTCGACACTGTGCTCCTGTTCCTTCTCCAAATACCTGCAGGGTCGAAGTATAAAATTTAAAATTGTATACAAAAATAAATCAAGCCTTTTGTGGAATTTCATAATACTGTACCTGCTGCAGGGTCTGTTTCGTATTGCAAATTTTACAAGTCCACTTATTAGACGCCCGTTTTACAATGTGATTCTGAAATTAAGAATAATTAGTACAAAAGTATAGGTAACAACCCAGAAATTCGGAACAAAAGCTGTCTCAAACCAGTTTTCTCCTAAACCTGGCTTTCCTGTCAAGAATATGCCTGTCGGCGGTCAGTGCCACCAATGAACGAGAGAATCACTCACACACACAAGTATATATTATAGCATAGTAATGGGCCGCTCTACCTGTAAATGTTTAGCTGCTGCAAAAAATAATCTCTGAAGTTATAACTAAAGTTTTTTATAAGACTCACAAAATGAAAGGAAACCTAAATGAACAAGTTCATTTTTGACCTTGTGGATTGCATAACAGCGAAAAATGTGCTGACTTGACCTTCTTTCGTGTGACCGCTAGACCTGCCGAATAATTTCATTCCCTAGTTGCTCACCTGGAATTGCTTACAGCTAACACACCGAAGCACGTGAAATGTCTGAGACATTACAATAACAATGCTCTAATTTAACAAAAAAATAAATTATAAGCTTTTTGGTAAGTTTGTTGTTCTGACCCAATTGCCGAATCTTGAAGGAAATTACACTGCGTTTGTCCCGTACGTGCCGTGAACCATGAGGCCTTGAGAAACAGCTTCACTGATCGCTTATCGACCTTAACAAAATCTCGGGAAAAAATAAGGTCAAATCGGACGTACACACTCCACTCCACTCGCTCACCTGTCTTTTATTTTTTGTTTTTATGGAATGTATAGAAAGTTAGCCGTTCGGGGGTGGCAAGTGTCGTCAGGTAGGGCTGGCCAAGTTCATTATTGAGCTTCCTTCTTGGTTTGTTTTTAGGGTGGATTTTCCTAGTTCTTTACTTTAATACCTACTTTATGTTACAAGCATCCCCTTCCTACCACTCCTATTTATCTGCTTTCAATCTAGGAATTTAAAGTGCCCATCCTCGATGCAATACTTTGTGAAGGTACTTTATGAAGGAGAGGGATCACCTCTCCTGCAAAAACTTTATGATTGCTTTAAATTGGATAGTCTGCATTTTATTTCATGCTGTTGTCTCCAGCGTTCTGAAGGCTACTAGCTGCTGGCGCTACTAGCGACTTGCGCTAGCGGGAATCCGGTAGCGCCTTCTTGTCCAGAAAAGCCGCTACGTATGGAATCTTAAGACATGGAATTTGGGAAGGGGGAGTGAAGGGGTTTCTCCTATCCCAAATTCCATGTCTTAAGATTCCATACGTAGTTGCGCTGACGCTTTTGCCTTTTTCCTGTAGTGCTAGTGGTAGAACGCTACGAAATTGAGAATGGTGAGTTTTCCATGGAGTTTTAAAGAGACTTCATCCTTGCTGCCATAATCTCCTCGTTATGCTATGTTTTAAAAATTAAAAGTGGCTTGCTCGGCTTGCCTGAAGGCTTGATCTGAGGGCCTCTTTACTGGGATTTTTTTCAGTTACGTACATCAGTTAGAATTTAGAGTGCACGTAACCGTAAGTTACGGTATTTAAATTTGTAAGCTAATTTCTAAGTCTCGCGACGGGAAAGCCGTAACTGTAAGCCGTAGGTACGATTTTCTTGGGGCGAGAGTCCGTAAGTTAAGCTCCTATGCACGATTTTATGAAATCTTGGAGCGTAACCGTATCCGGTAACCTTAAGTTGTATTTCAACCAGCCGTAGGTCAACTTTGCTGCAAATTAATAGATTTCGGACGGCTGAAAATCGTGCGCGTCTGCACACGATAACCAGGTACCTCTCATCCGCCAACTTTGTAAGTCCCTTTTTAGTTCCACAGCAGCCGCGAATTTTAACCAGCAGCACATTTTGTGTCTTTTGAATTTGCTGATTTAAAGTGTTTCAATTATAAACTCCATAAACTCGTGCTTTAGACTGGTTACCCCATCGCAAGAGATTAGCACACGGTAGTTACATTCTTTCATGGACGAAGAGCAGGAATGAAGGTCAAGGTACTATCCAGAAATCCAGACAAATATATCAGGGAAACGAAGTTTGACCTACATAAGCTTCCAAGGAATTATGACCCTGCCCTTCATCCTTTCGAGACTGCAAGGGAATATACTCGAGCCCTTAATGCTGTTAAGCTGGAGAGGGTATTCGCTAAACCTTTCCTCGCATCACTCGACGGCCATTCCGATGTAATTTCTACACTGGAGAAACATCCTACTCAACTATCTTGGCTCTACTCCGGTGCCGCTGATGGGATTGTAAGAGTTAATTGACATTCTTTATTCTAGCTCAATTAATAGGCTGGTTTTTGTGTTCATTTAGATAAAAATATGGAGTATACCGGGCAGAAAGTGTGCCCAGACGATACAAGCTCATGATGGATACGTTCGAGGCATGGCCTTTACACAAGACCCAGAGACTTTCATATCTGTCGGGGATGATAAGAACATTCGATATTGGTCAGCGTTCCCTGTGGAAAATGATCTCTCCGAAGAAGCGGAGCCAGTAACACCTAAGCACAATATCGTAACAAAGGTTAGGTCAGCTGCCGTTGATGGAATTCGTCAATTTCTGACTTATATTTGTTTTTTCCAGTATATGTTAGCCAGTGTGAGTCATCACGCTAGAAAACCCTTGTTTGCCACTGGAGGAGATTCCTGCTTGGTATGGGAGGCTCAGCGGAACGCACCTCTTCAGAAATATGACTGGGGAGTAGATTCATTAAACTGTGTCAGATTTAACCAGTCTCAGACCAATGTACTGGGTATGCTATTAGCAGCTATTTAATTCTGTGTTAATTTGCCTGAGCCTGGTTATATATTCCAGGTGCATGTGCGAGCGACAACAGTGTGATGCTCTATGACATTCGGGGCAATAGCCCCATTCGAAAAGTAGTTCTCAGCTTGCGTGCAAACGTCCTTGAGTGGAATCCAATGGAACCTTTCGTTTTTGTAATAGGGAGTGAAGATTACAAGTAAGTAACGGCATAAATGCAAAGATAATAACATAACAACCTTAATTGAAATGAATCACTCTGGTTTTTCAGCTGCTATGCTTTTGATATGCGGCGGCTCAAAATTCCACTTAATATCTACAAGGATCATGTCAGTGCTGTGATTGATGTAGACTTTAATCCAACTGGAAAGGAATTTGTGTCAGGAAGCTATGACAAAACTATTCGTATTTTCGAAACTGATAAGGTAGTACCCACTAAATTACACAATGAAAATCCATAGATTTCTTACGTTAATTCTAGCCGTAAAACTAAATAAGATTTGTATGCTTCAATATAGGGCCACTCAAGGGAAGTTTACCATACGAAGCGAATGCAAAGGCTCACGTCAGTACTTTGGACTAAAGACAGCAAGTATATTATTTCTGGTTCAGATGAAATGAACATTCGAATTTGGAAAGCAAAGGCTTGGGAGAAACTCGGAGTTGTAAGTTCTGTACCCTTTTAAAAGTTTCTAATTCTTATCATATCAGCATGTGGCAGCATGCCTAAAATTGTTTCTAAAAATTATAGCTGAGAACGAAAGAACGAGAAGCTCAGAACTACAGCGACTCTTTGAAAGAAAAGTTTTCAAGCTTTCCTCAAGTAAAGCGTATCCTACGCCACCGTCATGTACCCAAGCATGTGTATCATGCCAAGCAGGAGCACCGGACCATTCAGACCTCGAAACTCAGAAAGTATGTTTACATTTCGTATTCGATTTTACCCATGCCATAGTTAAATTTATCTGAAATTTAAAACTAACAAAATTTTGTTTCCAGGGAGGGGAATCGTCGTTCACATTCGAAGCCCGGGTCTGTCCCATTCGTATCAGCCAGGACAAAGAGTATCGTTTCAGAAGAGCAGTAATCGTTGGATGGACTTTATACACAAATATATTTATGGATTCTTTACTTTCGCTGTTTTGTCTCCGAATAATAAGGAAGCAATTAAATTAACTCTAAGCCCGGGTCTGTCCTATTCGTATCAGCCAGGACAAAGAGTATCGTTTCAGAAGAGCAGTAATCGTTGGATGGACTTTATACACAAATATATTTATGGATTCTTTACTTTCGCTGTTTTGTCTCCGAATAATAAGAAGCAATTAAATCAACTCCCAAAGTTGGGTTAGCAAAATCTGGCTTGGGCTGGGTGAGCAAATGTGGATCAGGGAACAGGTGTTGCGGGAACGCAATAATTTGAAAGCATTTTTTAAATTCCATTTTAAAAAATCATTATTTTTGTTGATGCTGAGCATCATCAAATCCAGTTGAGGTCAGTGGAATTAAAATTGGTTTATGTTACGAGACGAGCAGCCGATGACAGATAAGACAAGAGCGGATCGGATTAGTAAACAGCTGTAAAGTTGCGACCTTGGAGAGTTTGAGTTTTTTTTAACTGAAGTTGTTTGCATTTTGACAGTATGTCCGGATTTCTTATTCTAAAGCGGTACTTCCAGCGCTCCTCCAGTAAGCGTCTAGCAGACGGCACTACTGGAAGTGGAAAGGATGTTGTAAACCCACCAAAACCAGTCCCACCCCCACCTGGAGCTGGACCTACCGATGCCAGACTAGGTTTTTTGTTTATGAACAAAGTTTTTCTTTGACCATACTTTTATTTTTTTTTGCTAGATTTTAATATCCAAAAGTTCGAGCCTACTAAACTTGACAGGATTTTCCTTGTTTGGTCGGGTCATTACAAGTCCAAGGATGAGATTCCAAGGGTTGTGGAGTAAGCAAAGAAACCAATAAGTATCCTTCAGTGTATAATTTAGAAAGCACATGTAAAATTCGCTAAAATTTTACTTGTTTTGTCTAGCAAAGCAGTACTGGAGCGGAGTAGGAGCTGGTCAAGAATCCGTATCAACTTGGGTTTTATGGTCGTTGCTCTGGTAGGGAGTATTTACATGGTGCATCTGGGGAAGCAAGCAGCAAAACGAGGAGAAACCGTAGAATCGAGAAACATCGCTTGGCACAAGAAAATTAATGAGGAGCACATGGCTTCTTTGGCAGCATCAGAGCTCAAGAAAGCCACTTAGCTTAATAGACCTTGCGCTTCCTAAAATCTTGGACCTAGGGTTGGAACTAGGGTAGTAGTGTAAACTCAGTCATCGAAATCAACTGAAATAGATGGAAACGTTAGAAATAAATCGCAATATTTGTTTTTTCAGTAAAGGAAACAAATTCTTATAATCTTGAATACAAAGTAGTTAACTAACTACACACCCGCAGTAACATTTGAGGAAGTACTCAAGCAAGGCACGGTAACTGACTTTATCATTTTCCTTACTACTTAAAAAACCCATTGGAAAGCTGCAGAGTCCAGGCGCTCCCTATGAGGCGCTGCTACGGCTGCGGCTTGTAAAAATTCCGGCATCGCTCATGATACAGTTTTAACGTCCTTCCTCGTATAACTTCTTCCACCGTAGCTTCAGTCTGGAGCTCTCTGAGCTAAATAATAAGCAATAGCCGTTACTAAAAACGTGTACTGATTTACTGGAACTGCTATGCTTACTTTTCCTTGTTCTCTACGTAGCTTCTTGAGAATTTGAGCATCATTTGGATTTGCGTCTCGTTCATCCCTTAGCCGCTCCACATTTGCCAGCGTTGTCTTTACGCATGTCTGGAGTGTACCTTCCCTGCTCGTATGGTTGTTGACTAGTTGAGCGAATAAATCTTTGCAAGTAGCGGTAGCATCAATCTTCTTGGCAAATGACTCTGTTGGGATTGATGTGTTCAGAGAATAGACGATTTTATCATCAAGCACCCTCATCTTCTTCAGTGCATCCTATAAAAATCAATCAA
>JABASM010001856.1:0-12787 GCA_019776545.1 Brachystomella parvula | reverse complement strand
AATGCTTGCGTGATTTCTCTAGGGATTCAAAAAGTTATTAAAAATAAGACGCTGGACATGGAAGTCATCATAAATCACAAGACTCTGGAGAATGGGCAAAATGTAATTCAACTGGAAACGGCTGTTGGTGCTGCTATCAAGTGCTTTGACGGGTGTATTGGTAAGATTACAAAAAAATCATGAGAATCTGCCGCAGCTTAAGCGTTATTTTCACCACCTAGTTTCTATTACATAGGAATCAATGTTCCTAGAAGTCGGTTTTTGCCAGTAAAGAAAACTTCGGATCTGCTACTCGTCATGAGCAATTTGTATAGTCTTAGAAGTGGATCGTTGGAAATGAGTCCAAAACGGTGAGATTCTAAATTCTAAAATAACATTTCCGAGGCAGAGGCTAATCTTCATTTTTATTTTCCAGGATGTTTCCGTCAACCCCCTTGATTAAGCTTGGAGATAACCACTTTGCAAAGGTCAAGGAATTCTTGAAACGGTTTGATGGGATACCTGATTTGTTGGAGCTGGACCATCTTACCGTATCTGGGGATGTGACATTTGGGCGTGGGGTTTCACTCAAGGGAACCGTCATCATTATTGCCAACCATGGAGAGAGAATTGATATACCTTCTTGGGGCTAATCTAGAAAACAAGATTGTGTCTGGAAATCTCAGAATCTTGGACCATTAAACCAAGCATTTGGACAACAAAAGTCATAGGAGGGCAGGCAGCAATCAACGAAGTCAATGCAGAAACTATAATTGGCCGCATTTCAAATTCAGTCATAAAATTCGAGATTTATATTTTCCATTTCTTAGCCAGTAGAAATATTGATAAGCAGGAATAAAACAGAAAAATATCGTCGTTATCTAGCGATCCGGTCCAGAAGTTTTTTTTTCATTGTTGCGTTTCTGTCATCTCTGCTGTTTTTATGCGTGCAGTTCATTTCACCCTCTCACCTGAGTCTGAGTTGAGTGTCTGATCTTCAGGAGAAGAGGTTCGATTGTTTTGGTTTTTGTATCTACACAACGAAGCGAGGTAAGGTAAAATTCAGTTTTATCAAACGTCTATAGTATTACCATTGTTATTCATAAATATATATTCCAGATTTCGGGATTGCAAGGTAATGTGAGGAGGAGACCTTATTGATATTGGAAATCAACAGGTGTCTGCAACAATGGAAGGCGGGGGTGAAGGAGGGATACGGCCAGCATCGTCTACAGCTACTACAGGAGGAACCTCAGGGAAATCCATGTCTGTCTTCGTCTGGCAACCAGGTGACACAGGGTACATGGCAGGTCGTAGACCTAAAGTCAGTGGAAGCGTCAAATCGGCCAGTCTCATCGTCCTCCTTGCTTTCATATTTATCATCATCGCCTTCTCAACGCCGGCCTGGCTAGAAACCGATGGATATCTCGAGAATCCCAAGTTCATTAGAATAGGTTAGTCAGAAACCAGGGAAACTGGTTGAAGCTCATTTTGTAGCAGCGATACTTGAATTTCCATGCCTTTGTGATACTAATCGTGATTTTCCTTTCTGGACAGGTTTATGGGAGGGTTGTTTCGAGAATTTACATGATGACAGATACCACTATGACAATCGGATCTCTGGATGCTGGTATTTGCTAGCAGAGGAGCTTTACCATCTCAATGAGCTTATTTTCAGACGTAAGTATCCTAGAATTCTGTGGAGCTGGAAAACAGTCCACCACGCCACCAGCGCGTGTACCCTGCACGGTGCATTGTTGAAAATGTCAAGCGTCTTAGCTCTTCGCAAGAACCAGTCGCTAGATGCTCAGGGCGCTTGCAAGGCTTAGAAGGGTTAAGGAAGCGAATTTTATTTCATTTTACATTTAGAATCGTTGTCGGAAAAAACTAGCTTTCTGGCTTATATTTTTCGTTCGTACTTTATTGCCTCGGTTCTTGGCACCAGTCCAGGAAAGTTTAATTACTCCATGGACTGGAATATTGGACGCATTGGATTTTCTTCCTCTTTTATTATGCAATTTGACACCTGAGTCACCGGAGGAATCACCAGGAAGGAGCGTTTCATAACAATGCATTGGCAACAATGGGACTCTGCCTCACCCTTTCTTCCCATATCCCCATACCCCATGCCGTTCTGCCTGAAGCTGCTTCGAATGTTACAGAATATACAGAGGAAGTTTTTTATACGCATTCATCCGTTCCTGTATTTTCACCTGTGTACTTTTGTGTAGAAGGTACCAGCGTACCAGAACCTGGTACAGGTAGCGAGGGGGTTCATTGTTTTCCATTTTCCATCCAAGCACCGCCTCACCCGCAAGGAATTCATCGCAATTTCTCCCTCGTTTCCAAATGCAAAACAAAATAAATAATTCTGGACAGGTGCGTGCTAGCGGAAGTCGGCTTGACATAGTTAGGATTTAATTTACAATTTCAAAGTAGAGAGTTAGTCCAATTTGTGGTGAAGTTGTGGGAAAGGTTTCTCAAAAGTTCAATATTTTGTATTCTGGCTACGTCGAAATTGCTCAAAACGTGAATCAGGGTTGACCCCAGGCCCTATTTACATTTCAGGATTATACAAATTCCGACACATTTCTTCATACAACCACAATTGTCGTCAACTGCATTTTTTTCTACCTGTGATCTGAATTAAGCAGAGGGTGCAGTTGGAATTTGGCATATCAGAAGGAAACAGCGACGCTCTCAAGTTCTGCGTAATAATAAATTGCCAATATTAAATTAATTTAATTTAAGTTCGATCATAAAAGCTTCAAAATTCATTCCTATCAGCGTGCCGCTTACCCGGTGACTCAGCCTCACCGACCACCAGTCCACCAAATGATGGAGGACTACATGGAGTCGTATACGATAAGGAGGACAATGGCCGGTCGATTCGGCATTGGGATCTTCGTATTGGCTCTCATTCTCATCTTCGTTGCATTCTCGACGGATTATTGGCTGGAAAGTGACCCAAGGATTGTGGGTGCCAAGTTTGAGAAATTGGGACTCTGGAGACACTGCTTTCGGTCTTTGCCTGATCCATATTTCCAAAATCAAGGGAGGTTCTATTCAGGGTGTCGATGGATATTTGATCCGTTTACAACTGGCTATTCAGAACTTCGGTCATTTTTAGTTCCACGTAAGCTCAAGCCCTTTATTTTTGCGAAGGCGAGAACGCTTGACATTATATGCTGTGCAGCTCCCCCCAGCAGAAGCTGGAAGAATGAAATTAATTTTTTTTCTTGTTTTCAGCCTTCTTTGTGGCAGTGCAATTCTTTTTCACGCTTTGCTTCATCACTCTACTGATTTGCTGCGTATTGGTTCCAATGTACTTGCTATGCTTTGGTCCGGATCATCCCTACTACATCCTTCTCATCAAGGTGATTGGAATTATGCTCCTGTTCTCAGGTAAAAACTAAGCGAAGAACCTAAAAACAGCGAAATCCATACCGACTGTTAAAATTATATTCTCATTTATTTCAGGATTTCTGGGTATGATAGCAGTGATCGTTTTCGGAGCAATGGGTGACAGCCGAGCATGGATGCCAGACTGGCAAAATAACAATCTCTCTTGGTCATTTGCACTAGGCGTGGTAGGAGTGGTCTGTGAGTTTATCGCTGGGATTTTGTTTGTCGTGGAAGGGAGGGTCCAAGCACGAAAAAAGAAATTCCGTGAGTCTCATTCGGCCTATACGATGGAATCGAAGGCTTGACAACAGGAGCCTGATGCACCACCGCACCAGTCACCACCGCCGCACATGCAAGCCCCACCACCCTTTCCCTATACTCGACCCTCTATGGAAGTCCATCGTCCAACGACTTCGTACACTCCACACCTTGTCACTTCTCTATAACTCCCACCCTCAACTGACTTATAGTGACCATAAGCCCCCTACGTCAGCTTTAAAAGACAGCTTGCTTTACCGATTTTTTTTACTGTATTCAGGATTCATTTTGAATTCAGATCTGACTTTTTTTTAACTTTGAAGGAAATGCACACTCATTTATTTTTGTATGATTTTGGATTTATAATTTATTTGAATTAATTTTTACCGTATTTAGCCCACCCCCTGTCCGTAAACCATTCTGGTGATAGCCATACGCAAATGAACTTGAGCTGCCCGGTGACAAATCTCAAAATCTTTAGTAGAAAAAAGGTTTATAACTGAATCCACGCAACAATGCCTTAAGAGTACTGTTAGTGTTGCATGAAATGTATTCCTAGTTAAAATCAGTTGTTAACGTGAGGCTCCTACTAATTTTCCTATTGTTGGTGTAAAGGTGATGAGGACATATGAGGGTTGGACTTTTTTCATGAAAAATCATCTAATTAAATTTACCAGTGCAGTGTCTTATGTACAAATATAAAGCAGACGTGGTAGGAAGTGAAGCTGAGGATATTTTAACTTTTACACATTTGACAGGAATTTTGAAATTATTAAAAAAAATAAGTTATGAATTTAACTCAAAATTAAATTAAATTCATTTTATTTTGGAATATTCTGGAAAAGAAATCATAGATTAGAAGTAGGAACCAGATCTTCCTATACTACCTCAACACGTGAGAATGATTATAATAAACTATAGTACAGTTAAACGACTAGTGGAATGTGAAATATATTCTCCATCATCAGTTTGCTAAACATTCAAAGAGCTACTTACGAAACTGAGGTATGCATCCGAGGAGATTTTAGAACGCTGCAGACGTGGTCTTGTTGTTGGCATAGAACTGCTGAGCTGAGAATAGGATTGTAAAGAGATAAATACAGGCAGCGATCCAGCAGTTGTAGGCGCTGGCTGAGAATGCCTGATCTCGATCAGTTATAAATTCCTCTATTGTTTTATACTCTTCATGTAGCGGAAGATCTTCTACGAGGGCTACGCTCTGAACGTAGAAGAATAATCCCATCAGTATCTAAACCCATAATGAAAATGATTAGCTTGCATTGGGAACACTGTTAGCAACTGCAACGCTAAGGATCTAGACTTTCGACCAGCTGCTACCAGAAGCGATGCAGACCAGTGTGCAGAAGCACAACTTTGAAATGAGCAAGCTACCTTGATTAAGAACAGTTTTCGGCAATCGCTGCATACGGTGCGCAGATTGAAAGTCTAGAACTCGCTGATTTAACTTATATAGACTTACCAGCTGCACGAATCCCCAGCAGCTAAGTAGCATACAGCAGAGGGAGAGTTTAGGACCACAGATTGGCATCTTAACGCTACACCTAGGCAGATCTTATACGAAGTATGGAGCACCGTCTGTCTGTGACTGTGACCTGTAAAATGACGTAACGACAAAACTTAATGGTTAACCGAAGCAACTTAACTTCATGCTCACTTACGAGACCGAGGTTGGATGTCAACTTTGAAGGTATGATAAAGCGTGAATCTGGAACTAATTGTGCACTGAAAAATAGAAGTAAAACTCAGCTGCTGTGACTATAATTTTCAGCGACGAGAAAACACCCAGCCCAGTTCTTGAATCAGCTGGTTTTATTTTTCACAAAAACTTGAATTCCATCTTGTTCTGTGAAAACCTACGCGCATACATGGCTGGGCAGAATTCGATTCCCCCACCGTGAAAAATCCATCACAATAAACGCTTGTAGTATATATGGCGGTCAAAAAATTATAATTAAAACCCTTAGTTAAATGTAAAAAAAATTCCGGTGTCAGTTTATTTTATACGAGGAAAATTAGCATGTAAAGACGTAAAAAAGCTTTTTCTTTGCTTCGACCATAGCTCGCCTTTCAACATTCGAGTCGAATGTCGGATATGAATGGTATTTCCTCGAATCTAATTTCAACTCAGCTAATCCGAATTAGATTTCGAGATTAAAAATCGAATGTCGAATCGACGACATTGTCGATTGATGCTCCTCTTTCGGCCAATACAATAGCTGAAGCAATAGGTCGGTGCTACCTGGCTCAAGCTTCAGACATATCCAACTGGTTGACTCGGGCCGCTTTGTGACTTGGCTTCCCCTTCCGGTATTTCTGCTCGAACTCGAATACAAATCAAATCCGAATAATTCGAGGAATGTGAAACTCGAGATTTATTTCGCCCAACTATGCCTCCCCCTGCGAAAGCTCGAAGTGTTGCGGAGTTTTACTTGAGCTACAAACATTTGGTTCAGTTTTTATTTTTATCTTTGTCGTGTCCCATTTCATTTGTGGTTAAGTTCAAGGCAAGGCAGACGGTAAGCAAATTAAATTTTAATACTTTGGGACTGCTAAAGCATGGGTGTTGTTCCCTTGGATTGATTAGGCGTAATTCAGTCCATTCTCCTTTAGTTTAGAATACTGAAGACTGAATGTATCTTCGGCTGGAGCTTTTCCTGGAGGAAGAATCGACGTCACACTTGTTTACGTTCGTCCGGAAGCACAAACAGCAGCTGCTCCTCTGTCACTGCTTTATCAATCAATCAAATAAGGTAAAGTACTTTCCATTTCTACCTCCGTAAGAAAACGGCTAGAGAACCGCTAATTAAGGGTAATTTAACGGCTAAGGATATACAGCGGTTACGAATACATAACGATAACAAGAGAGCCATTTATGGTTTTGCAATTGCTTTAAAGCTGGTCTTTATTCTTTTGATTTTGCTCAATTTTAGTATTTTTTTGTAATTTTAGTATTTATGCATGTGGATGCATACTATAATACTTTTATCTCGAATTAGGTGACGTACGCTATTTAATCAATGCCATAGTCATGACTCCGACATTGAAAGTCTTATCACTCGTAATGCAATCAATGCCAATGAGCACATTGCGCACTACAAAGTGTTTAATCCCTAATCCTCGTGTCATATTATTTGTTACAGGAAGAGAACCTTAGCTCTTGGGAAATTCGATTATTCAAAACAGATCAAAGTGGGACAGTTTAGACCAAATTGTGATCCGTGAATCTAAATTCCAATTCGAAACCGGTTGATTCGTTTCCTTCGGAAGGAAGTGGTGTGTGTAGCAAGTGACGCCGTAACCGTGATCAAGTCTTTACCCTGGATGGTGATGGAGTTTTTGGGTCCAAGATGGGTCCAAGGAATCCGCGCCGTGTTATAGGCTATTTCACGAAGAGACGCAAGAGAGACAGAATGTTTACGGTGAGTAATGGAATCGATCCATCCATCAACCACTGCCAATTTTCCTTTCGCTCATCACAATTAATTGAATAAGTAATTGGATCATAAGAGTAGTGGCTCGCACGCAAGTTTTATTATTCCATCAGTTCAGTTCTAGCAGAGCTTAGAAAGTATTTCCAATAACTTGATATGGAAAGTCATATTGAGCCAGGGGCGTGCTAGGCAAGATAAGATTATTCGACCATTATTCAACTCTTGGAAATCAAAGAAACCACTGCGCCGCTACGGTTCGGGCAGGAAGGACGTGACGTGAACCATTGGTTTCCGTTTAATAATTTATAACTGGCTATATTTATACATCGAGCTGCAAATGCAAATTGATTCAAAGCCAATCCAGAATTTGCCAAGTGGGTAAATTTTCTGTGATTGTGAAACTTTCGAAGTAATTTTCCTTTTTCTGTACGTTCTGCCCACTATAAAAGTCTAGTCTGATTGAAATTAGAGCATGGGCTATTTATAAATAAGTAGTGGGAAGGTACTTGGTACTTTCTGAAGAAAAGTTAAACAAACCTCACTCTTACTTCTGGGATTACGATTGTGGAAATAGGACTGTCTCCATGCCATGGGAGAATCTTGAGCATTTGTTTAGTTCAATATTTATTTTCCAGTCATTTCTAGTGGGCTTTGAAACTTCGGCAGCTGAAGTGACCACAACAAGAATGGCTAGGGAGTAGCTGTCGAGTGTAAACTGGAACTCCAGGAATGTCATCACCAATTCCACCAGCCTCTGAGGCTAGGTCGGATCAGAGTGTAGGGAGTGAAGAGGTAGGGGTAGGTGTAGCTAGGTCCTCGAGGTCGAGGTCGTCTGGTTTTTCAGAGGATCGGAGTGCACCACTTTCCCCGGACAACTCCGTCCCATCCATTGATGCCCTCACTCCTAGTCTAAGTGATACGAGGCTTTCTGTTGCTCCCTCTGTCCGGGCAGTCGTTGCGTCAAACTTGTGTTGCTTCATGCACGAGGCTCTGGTAAGCATTCTTCTCTGTTCAACCTTGGTATTGGTATTGCCCCTGAGACTTGGTAATAAATGAGGAGAAACGACAGGTGGAAATAGGGAATAGGGAGACGTGAATATTTAAGCACTTTTCTGGAAATGGTATAAGTGATTCGAATTTCTATGATTACGTGGACATAGTGGGTTAAAATATTCATTGGAGACGACAGGAGGAATTATTGGAGGTATATAAATTTCTTTTGTTCTTGGCTTGGCAGGCCAAGCAGTCGGATGCTGATGTTAGCACCTGCTGTCGTATTGTTCTTTTCCAAAATATGCTCTGTCTTTCTTCTATTGTTTTTAACTGACATAGGGCATTGGAACTGAAGTGATGAACCAAAGCCTGGAAATTTTTATACACCGATCCTGTATTCATGGTGGGGGTGGGATAGTAGCATTATAAAGTTGGATTTTGGATCATCAAATATATATTTATAGCAATTTTTTAAAGTGTTCAATTAATGGTGGGATGGAGTCAAGTGCCAAATTGCTGCTGGAGGATGTTGAGGAGGATGAAGAAGAGGGGGACTTTTTAATTGTGCTGAATGGGATACCTTCGCATGATACGATTTACCTGGTAATTAATTTTTGCTTTCATTGTCAGCACATTCTCTTGTAGAGAAGTTCGGTGAAGGTGATCGATGGATAGGCAGCTAGCTAAGGCTTAGGTTTTTCATGGGCCTTTTAATTCATCTATTAAAGCTTACTCAGCATTCATTTTTAATCCCTACTTGATTTTTCCCGTTTTATCGATTTCAAGACTTGAACTTGGGTCTAGACTACTGAGAAAGCGGCAAATAATTATTTGGTAGAGGAAGTGAGATTTTATTTCATGGAGGGCTGGAGCTGGGATGCTTTGAGACTTCAATTAAGGATTTCCTGTCGAATAAAAATAACGCTATGCTATTTTTGAGCTGGCTACAGCTCATTCCTAATTTAAATTCCTAGAGCCTCAGACCTCAGAGTCAATTTCCTCTGATTTTCTCTTTCCAGCCCTCCTGATTTCCTTGAACTCAATTTTCTTTTGAGTGCTTTCTTCGGTTCCCCAGAGAGAGGTATGGAGAAAACTCGAAAAGTCAAAATCAGAAGCGAGTTTGTATGGAGAGATTATAAGAGTTAAGCGTGCAAAGAAAAGTTTCTACTTTCTTTACTCAGAAAAAGAGATTACCGTATTTTAGCGATTATATCGCGCGCGTTATACAAGGTTTTTTCCAACTTTTTTTTAGAAATTGAGGGGTGCGCGCTGTACACGAGGTGCGCCTTATACAAACATAAATTTTCCCTATGAACAACCGTTCGTAACCGTAGCTAAAAGTTTATTACAACATATAAAAAGCATACAGAAGTATCCAGTAATAGGATCTGGTTGATTTTAATCAGCCTCGAACCCATCGAATTCATCACCAAGTAACTGGTCCTCATCTTTATCTGTTGCCATTGGGTCATCCAAGCTTTTGTATGGTGGAGACGCTTCTTCTTCACTGCTACTATATCTTCTGGGGGTGCCCGGTCCATGTCTTCGACGTCACTGTCACTCTCGTAAGGACCAGGGAAAGTTAGAAATTTAGTATATAACGGAGAGAGACTCAGCTTTTCCGGTTTGTTTACTGTGCGCGCTGTACACGAGGAGCGCGCTATACATAGTTTTAATTCTGGATCCAGCAGCTGCGCGCTATACATGGGTGCGCGTTATACACGAGATGCGCGCTATAATCGCTAAAATACGGTACTATATGAGATTTCGCAAGAAAGGCGGGGGGGGGGGGGGGGGTCTACTATCTTCTGGGGGTGCCCGGTCCATGTCTTCGACGTCACTGTCACTCTCGTAAGGAGCAGGGAAAGTTAGAAATTTAGTATATAACGGAGAGAGACTCAGGTTTTCCGGTTTGTTTACTGTGCGCGCTATGCACGAGGAGCGCGCTATACATAGTTTTAATTCTGGATCCAGCAGTTGCGCGCTATACATGGGTGCGCGTTATACACGAGATGCGCGCTATAATCGCTAAAATACGGTAATATTTAATTTCATTTTTGGTATAGGGAAGCGATTGGTGGCTGGTTACGCTGACGGTGCTGTTAAAATGTTTGACTTAAAATCCGGGGAAGTTTGTCAACAGTTTGCAAAAGCCATGGCACAAGAAGAACAGATCCCTGTCATCAGTATTGATCATGCCGTAAATCATAGTATAATTGCCACAGGTGGCGGGGATGGGACCGTCAAAGTCTACAATACCCAGACTGGAAAGGTATGCCAAAGCATTTTTCAAATTCCAATTTTTATTTGGTTATTTTTTATTTTGGCTATTTTTTAATTATGAGTTTAATTCCAGCTTATTACCGTCTGGCATTGCACGCCCGGTGGTGTTGCATCTGGAGAAGCCCTCAGTGACGACAAGTCCCATACTGTTGAAACCGTTGCTTTCTACCGTGGGTCTCAATATGACTATTTAGCAGCGGGCTCAGTAACTGGACATGT
Organism: Brachystomella parvula; assembly: GCA_019776545.1. Lineage (NCBI taxonomy): Eukaryota > Metazoa > Arthropoda > Collembola > Poduromorpha > Brachystomellidae > Brachystomella > Brachystomella parvula. The sequence continues at coordinate 2,198 of JABASM010001856.1, read as the reverse complement.
TACTGTCTGGGATGTAACTCTTATGGTAATCAATCAACCGTGAATCGAATTCCGCTGCTGTTGCAGCTCCGTTTCAAAAATTTTTGCTCATTTTGTTCCAGACAGAGCGTCTCAGACTAAAGCAAGATGTTGGCCTTACAAAACTGATTTGGGATCCCGTTACCCCTGTCATTTATACTGGTGGGATGGACGGTACCATTCGTGTGATTGATGCTCGGACCTGCAAGGAAGAAAATATACTGGGAAGGCATCGCTCGGAAGTCCTGGATTTGGCCATCACAAAGTAATTCAAAACTCGATTTCATGCCTTGTGGGAAATTAAATGAGACTAGTACATTTTTTTTCTTGCAAAAAAGCTAGGCAGTTGAATCGGTGCGCGTGTGTACGAGTACCCCGTACTCTGCCATTTATACCCCCGTATAATTCTTAATTCTTAGTTAATAATGTTTTTAGGCCCTTTGCATTAAAATAGCTTAAAACAGTTATTTTGGAATCATGATAAATTTATTTTATTCTATTTTTTTACTCGCAGGGACGGAGCAAAACTTGCTTCTGGTTCTGAGGATGGCTCCGCTTTCATCTTTAACCTGAGGCAAACTGACACCGAGACATCCGAATAAGTGGAACCGTGCTACGATCCTTCGGACCCAGTAACCTTATCCGTCTGCTCTATCGAATTTTATAGCCTGTCTCCCTCAATGTATTTTTGAAGGATGATTTTTCAAGAGGGTACACCAGGTCAGCAATTCCTGTAGTAACAATAAAAGCATCGTTATGACCTCCTGAACTTTCAACGCAGCATTCAAAAACTATAATAGTAGAAGCTGTTTCTGATAAGGAATCACATTTATCAGTAATAAGGGCAAACTGCTTAGAATGCACATTACTAAGAATTAAGGACGGAGATAACGAGCCTGTTCTTCTTTATATTCATCAGAGCTTTTTCTAATCTATAGTTTGGTTTTTCAATGCGTTTTCCCTCCCTTATCACTGATTTCCGTTCACATGGAAAATTCCAATTCCCGGTACAATATGTAATTGGGTTAGACATTTTACCAAAGTGATGAAGGGGGGGGGGGGGGGGTGGGGGGGGGGGGGGGGGGTTGATATCCGTATGGGATAATTTTGGATAGTGTTGTGGTGAGCCTCTGGAGAGCTATGAATAAGAAGATTAACTTTAATTGGAACACAATAGATGAGAGATGTAGGAGTAAGTGTGAGCAGGGGTTTAATTATTTTATTTTTAGAAGACCAGGTCCCATTACACACATCTTCAGAATGACCGACCATGCGTTGTATAGCTTCTAAACCTCATCGATAGCTGAAGCCATTTTAGTGCATTGACCAAGTGGGGAGAGAAACCCTGTCTAGCTGTCAATAGTCCCACTTCCAAAATAATGCATCACTCCTGGAGGCAGAGTTTATATTCCCAGTCTCCAAGTTTAGAGTCTCAGACAGCCACACAGTTCAGACCCAAGTACTGAAAGTAACCAGGGAACATTTTTTTTAGGTTTTTTTAATTTTTATAGGACGAAACTGGCACAATTGAAGCCATTTTAGTGCATTGACCAAGTGGGGAGAGAAACCCTGTCTAGCTGTCAATAGTCCCACTTCCAAAATAATGCATCACTCCTGGAGGCAGAGTTTATATTTTGGTTCACTCAAAAGTCTAGTACTAATTAGCGGTGAGATTCTTAATTTAATTTCAGTTTTTATAAAATTAATTTCCCATTTTTTTTCTAGATTCCTGTTTTTCCATCTATGAATTTTAATAAGGGGAGCTATATAAGATAAGACATTTGGTCGTAAAGTAAGGAAACAATTTTTGTAGACGGCAGCAACAGGCTTTGAATTCCTAATCCCGTCTTGAAGAATCAGATTAACTGCTGAGCCTCTTAAAATCTGAACCTGGGCTAATAGTAAACTGAATTGTGTAGCAGCAGAATCCCTGGTAAGCTTTTTTTCTCATTACGGAACTGTAAAACTACCAATCAGTTCAGTAGATCAAAATTTTCCTAAAGGAAGAAATAAGTCGCTGATTAGTTTATTTCTGTCTCTTGTCCCCTGCCCCTCCATAATCCCAGTCTCCAAGTTTAGAGTCTCAGACAGCCACACAGTTCAGACCCAAGTACTGAAAGTAACCAGGGAACATTTTTTTTAGGTTTTTTTAATTTTTATAGGACGAAACTGGCACAATT
>JABASM010001855.1:0-12787 GCA_019776545.1 Brachystomella parvula | reverse complement strand
TTTACATTTGACAGGGTTCTTATATCCAATTAATAGCTGCTCCCATAAAAATTCAGGGACTGGCTTTTGGAGAAAGGCGGAAGCGTGGGAAGAGGCGATAAGATGGACGTTGAGGAGTACCGTCAACGAGGTAAAGCAAAACTTTCTCTTTTTTTTATAAGATTTTAAGTCCGTAGTGTGGTCCACAGGAGAAAGGGAATGAAATACAAAAAGGTTATCTCGGCTTTAAAGAAAGAGTAAAGAGCATCCCTTCCTGTATTTACACGTCAATCTCGTGGCCGAACCAGGCTTCTTTCCCTTCATCCCCTTTTAATCACTGATTGATGAAGTCCGGAAGAATACTCTAATTGAATTCTACGGAAATGAAGGAAAAGAAAAGTTTTCAAACTTTCTCACGTAGTTTTTTTCAAATTAAATACAGATGGAAAGAATATGGAAGTAGGGTAGAACGGTTAATTGAACTCAGATTCTTTATTGTATCATTTTCAATCACCCTGTTCCCAGATGCTAATTTTCTGCCTTTATGACCTCCTTTTAATTTGAACCAGGGAAGGAGATGGTGGACTTTATTGCTGACTACCTCACAAACATTCGGTCTAGAAGAGTATTTCCTTCCGTCAAACCTGGATACATGCGACCGCTTATCCCTGAAGATGCTCCACAAGAAGGGGAAGCTTTCGATAATATTTTCCAGGATTTCGAAAATGTTGTTCTACCTGGGGTAAGTTGAGACGATACAGGGTGATTCTGCTAGAAGCTTAGAAGCAAGCCATTAATTTGCTGAGGTTAGAAAATCTGTAAAATAAGTTGTTCACATGGAAACCGGGCGAATGCGCTCCTGATCATTATTAGGTAAATTATGGAGCTGGATCAAGGTTCTTTGACTGAATTTGGAGCTGGATGTAGAGGAATTCATTTTTTATTTCCAAGTTTTCGAAAACACTGCACGCTGCTTTTTTAACCCAAAGGACTTCACAACAGCAACAATAACACTACAGGATGTTGAAAGTTAATTTCCTCAGTGAAAGTTTTTCACTTATTCGAAATTCACTTAATCGATATTTCGAGAAAATTTTTTAAACCAATTAACTTCAATTAATTTAGCTTAGCGCATCGATTGCTAAAATCGTTCTGCTAAAAAAAATCAGAAATATCAGTTTCTTCAATCTTAAAAAAGTGAAAAACTTTCCCCGAGGAAATTAACTTTAAACACACTGTATGAAAGATGCCCCATACAACTTTAAAAAAATTTCGCGTTAATTAAATATTATTAATAATTAATTAAAAGTTAACCCTGTGACCTCCTGAGGCGAAAACAATTCGAATTTGAAAAAGTGACCATCAGCAATCGGTTGTACGCTAAACACTGAGGTAATGTCGCACGTTTCCTTTCGGAACTGCATGGGGCACCTTTCATAATGTCACTGTTGCGAGATCCTTTAGAAATTCTAAGACCAAGGTAGACAACAGTGGAAGCCGCGCTCTGAAGAATTCCAGGTCAAGATGAAGGAAGCAGTACTGCCATGGCTGTTTTCTGTGGTGGTGTGCTGCCTAGTGTCAATGCACGGAATTACTTTTGGGACAGAGCCGAACTGCATCATCAAAGACAAAACTAATACGTTCGCGTGGACCAACCCCGCTGGAATTGAGACTAAGTTTCCTCATGACACTGATTTGAAAGCACCTGATGGGTCCTACGCCTGGGCTGAGAAACAAATTGAAAAAGTTAATAAATATCGTAAGGAGGAATTTGGATTGAAGGACCTGAAACATAATTCGACGTTGACAGACAATGCTTATTGGATCGTCAGCAACCTTTGCGCCCGTGAAATTGATCGTTGGAATCACTCTGATCTGGAGAACAGTGTCGAGACTAGAGCCAGTAACGAGGTAATATACACAGATGAACAACTCAGAAAGGAGTATAGCTTACGAATGCAGAGGTTCGGCTATAAGTTAGCCGACCAGAGATGCTCCCGTGAATATGTTGCCAACGGTCACGACGGAAGCGATGAAATCCGCGAGTTTTTTAAAGCCTATACTGTGGACGGGAGAAGAGCTGGAGAAGGACTCTTCATTCAAGAAACAATAGAAGTTGGAATAGTGGAAATGAAATATAAAGCCTGTCAACAGCTTTCTGGAACCCAAAACCGCTACTACGCCATTGTCTACTGGTCCAACACAACCCCGCCTCGGCATCCCGATTGTATACTAGACGAGCATGAAAAGCTTCCAGATCTGGGAGATGCTAAGTTGAAAGCAAAAGATGATAAAAGGTTGCCATGGTCACGCCGTTTTACCGCTGAAGCTAATATAATCCGGAAAAATCTTAAACTCCCCATCGCTGTTAATTCCTTGACGCTTTGTGAGACTTCTCACATCGCCTTGGAGCATCAGGCCAAGGAAGATAAGTTTGTCAGATCTGTTGACTACTACCATAAAAATACTGGGTCCCCGCACTACGCACAGATCTGCATGGAGACTATTCTGCGGATTTCAGTTGAAGTTGGAGCCACTGAGCCGAACCCCAAATCTGTTGCGGTGGAAATAGAGGCGACGGAGAACACGTTCGAACCAAAGAAACAAAGAATGTTGCATCCCAATATGACCAAGATGTGCATGATGTACAAGAAGTCCAAGGATGGGAGCATGTGGAACCTTGTTGCCCACTACAGCTATAAATCATGGCAAGACTACGAGCCGGACAGCTCGTGCGGCGATGGTCGAAAATATAAGTTGCCACCGCGCAAGCCTGAATCACGCAACCGAAAGCATGGGGGAGCCACAGATGCATCTCCCTTCGTCCACTTGATCGCCACGGCTCTCCTGCTCATCCTCCTGATCAGCTTGCCCCATAATTAAAAAAATAGCTACAAATCATCTGCATCTGTGCAATTCCTGCAATAACAAGCTGTTAATTAAATGAAAAGAAAAAAATTTCGAAGATGAACTCCCAAAAGGGTCGAAGCGTAGGGCTACCGACGTCACCGGAGATTACTTAGCGGAGATTTTTGGAAAGCAGATTTTTCTAACAAAAATAATTAGGACATGCGCTCCACGAAGCAGATTTTGGGTTTTAAAATACTTTAAATTGAAAATGAAATTTCAGTGATTGAAATGATTTCTAGATTACTCATTGGCAGAGCCCTCACATGCACGCTTATTTTCCGGCTCTTAATTCCTACCCATCACTTCTTGGGGACATGCTTGTCAGATGCTGTGAACTGCCTCGGCTTCACCTGGGTAAGACTTTTCTTTTCTGTTTTTTCTTCAAGGTGCCTGAAAAATAAGACCATCATTTTTATTGAATATGGCAGTTGAGCGGTTTGAGGTTGTAGCGAGTTTGAATTTTGCTTTTGAGAGTCAGAGCTAGTAATCGATTACCTTTGACAAGGTGGATAAGAACGTCAAATTTTCTTTTCCTATTCCCACATGATGTATTTAGAACTGTACACATTTCAGAAGGAGTCAGGAGAAAAGCCACTAATTTCATTAATTCGTAATCTAATTATGCCCATACTAATTCAATAGGCCTCAAGTCCAGCCTGTACGGAGCTAGAGACAATAGTAATGGATTGGTTGGGGAAAATGATAGGACTCCCCACCACCTTTCTCCATGCGAATAAAGAGTCTCCAGGTGGAGGTGTCATTCAAGTGAGTCATCAAACTTAAGAGGGGGGAGTACGAGGTGGGCCTCACCGAAGATTATTAGATTTAATTTTATGGGCTCCAGACCTCGTTCAGAATGAAAGAGGGCAAAAGACACATCAAATTGGCCCTTTAAGGACTGTTTTCAAAAACTGTCTTTAGAACATTAGGACTGCAGGCGAAGATATGGGCAAGAGAAAGCAACGCTCTGTGTTTTTTTTTTCAAGGGAAAAGAAGAGAGAAGGTTTACTTTCTTCTTGAACATCGTTCCTTGTGAAAAAAATACAGAGCGTGAATTTCTCTTGTCCATATCTTCGCTTGCAGCCCTAATGTTCTAAAGGGATATTTTTTAAACTATCCTTAAAGTTCCAATTTGATGTGCTTTTTGCCTTCTTTCATGTTCGTTAGCCGTCTGGAGCATAAAAATTTAAATCTAATAATTTTTGGTGAGGGCCACCTCGTACTACTCCCTCTTCAGTTTTAGCATTTCTTAAAAAACTAATTCCAATTGCATATGTCTTCAGACCACGGCGAGTGAGGCCACGTTCGTGGCACTCATGGCAGGTCGCACAGAAGCATTCCGGAAATGCAAAATTACTCATCCTGAACTCACACATGCAGAAATCAATGCTAAACTTGTTGCATACTGCTCGGATCAGGTAAGGAAGCGAATCTCCAAATTAATATTCTCAAGTGAAACTTGGTGATAAACCTAGACTCTCGGTTTCTAGTAAAATCATTGCGTTTTTGCTGGAGAAAGTTTTTACTAGACTTTCTCTTCGATGGGCGAGGGTCTTTAATTATTGTGTTTTGATGAAGCCAAACAGAGGGAGAGTTTATTAAAGAAATTTTTACTTTGTAGTCTCCTCACTCTCTTCTTTTGTGTTCTTGTTTTTCCTTTTCACAAATCAAATAATGAGAAACATAACAATGACCTACATTTCCAGGCTCACTCAAGTGTGGAGAAAGCTGGTCTTATCGGGCTTGTGGTATTGCACTACCTAGAAAGTGATGCAACGGATTTGAGCATCAATGGTGCTACGCTGGAAGATGCACTAAAAAGAGATAAGGAAGCTGGGCTTATTCCATTCTGGGTAAATAATGCATTTTTCAATATTTCATTTACGGATTTTTTCTATTCAGCTTTTCTAATGAGTCAAATATTTTAGAATACTTTCAACATAATAATCCCAAGGAATTTTTTAAGCTTAATAACTGCGAAGGGAAATTAAAAGGAATCTCATGAGACTTCATTATTTTAGGTGTGTGCCACGCTGGGAACGACAGGCGCTTGTGCTTTTGATAATTTAGCAGAGCTTGGAGTCGTTTGTCGTCGAGAAGGTAAGGAGTTCTGACACCTTGACTAATTATTTATTCCACTTCCTTGAAAGCATTTCATACTTTTATTTTCTCTAATCAAACATAATGGTATTAATTAAGCCTGAGATTCTGAAAGCTTTCTGCCCTAACTTCAAATTCTAAATATCCATAACTCTTTTTGAAAGCCTAAAAAGATATTTTCAAATGATGTTTTTTGGTAATTGTCTATTTCCGTATTTTTGAAAGATATTTGGCTCCATGTGGACTCGGCCTACGCTGGAAGTGCTTTTGTCTGCCCAGAATTTCGTCATTGGCTCAATGGGATTGAGTATGTTGACTCCATTGCATTCAATCCTTCAAAATGGCTCATGGTGCATTTTGATTGTACAGGTAATATTGAGTAAGAGCTTGAAAACTGTCTTTCAGCGTCAGATTACTCTTTGTTTGCTTGACCACCACCACCCCCACGAAACCGCTTGCTTCTCACCATTTTGTTTACTGAGGAACGCCATAAGGCCGAAAGGTTCAATTTTCCCTGAATCTAATTTTACAGAATTTGATTTTAGTGAGTTTCTCGCCTAGTCCTAGCCATTTTTTTTTATCCTTCTGTTTACTTATTTACTTTCTTCCGGTTTCCTCTTTAGCAATGTGGGTTCAGGATGCTGGAGCACTTCATCGGACTTTCAACGTTGATCCCCTTTACCTCCAGCACGAAAATTCAGGAATGGCTATCGATTACATGGTAAAATGAGAAATTTCATTCAATTTCGAGAAATCAAAGAATTCCAAGTATATCTCCTTATTCTTAATTTTGCAATATTTTTTTTGTCCAGCACTGGCAAATTTCCACTGAGTAAGCGGTTTCGCTCTCTCAAGCTCTGGTTTGTGCTAAGGTCTTACGGTGTTCAAGGGCTCCAAGAGCACATTCGAAAGGTAAGTAAAAACTAAGGTAAATAGAAATTGGACAGAGCCTAGTGGATTCTATTTTGTCAGGGCGTTCGACTTGCAGCTCGATTTGAGGCTCTGGTTCTTGCTGATCAAAGATTTGAAGTTCCGTTCAAAAGGACGCTTGGAATGGTTGTATTTCGACTTCGTGGGGACAATGAACTTACTGAGAGGTAAGGAAAGGTAGTAGCGAAGCAGGAACCTCAGATTCCTATCACTTTAATGCTATTGTTTCAGATTACTGAAACGCCTCAATTCCGCTGGAAAGATACACTGTGTACCGGCAGCATTAAAAGTACGCCTCCTTTCAATTCTCGTTATTATTAGAGCTTCCCCGAGAATGGCTAAAATTAAAATTCTGCTAATTCTTCTAGGGCCGCTATGTAATTCGGTTCACCGTTACCTCGGCTCAGACAACAGTAGAGGATATTTGTAACGATTGGGGAGTCATCCGAGAGACCGCTACGGCAATACTGGAGGAAGAGCAGGGGAAGGAAATAGCGCCATTGATTCCAGTAAGGAAAGTTCCACTTGGAGAGACAAAGAAGAGGAATTCCAATTTCGGAACCTCGCTCTTGCTTGCTAATGCTCCAATGTCACCAAAAATAGTTAACGGCTCCTTTGCAGCCATCTTTGACTCCAATGAGCTCTTCAATGAGTTCACACGGAAAATTCAATTAAGTGAAGTTGATGAGAGCTCTCCAGGTACAAGTGGGTGTATAACATCACTTGAGTATCTTAAATGAGCTTTGATTCTCATGAATTTACTTATAAGTAGCTATCGTGAGGCGAAGGATAAAGGGAATGGTAATGGCTGGGAAGCAGTTTTCACTTGACTCCAGAATGGATCTCGTTTCTACGATCCCACCTAATCCAGACATTGATGACGAGGGAAATGAAGACGAAAAAAGTATACTGTTATTTCACTAATAATTTTTTTTACATGGCGTCATAGGCTATTCAGCTCATAATATGACTGGCTTGAACTTTAGTAAAGATTAGCATGTAATTTGTCTGTAGAATGCTTACGGAAAGCGTAATATTTTTTTGGAATTTTCATCTAGCTTTGCTTTGTTCTGATGCTTTTTTTGGAAATAATGGAGATTTTATTCAAATGGAAATGCTTGTCCTTTTTTTAGAAGTTCAGAAAAGCTTACCGGAAATGTCTGAGTCGCCGGAAAAAGAAAATGGGGATGACGGAGAGGCGCAAGCGCAGAATTGTTAAGTGGTCAACGACCTCTGGTGATGAATGACGGTTATAACCCTAGACTAGTGATTGGATCCGTAGTTTTTTGTCCAATAGGTTCCTGTCAACGATTTACTAGCAGCTCACACTAGCTGGATAGTTAAAATACTTATTGATGGTGCTGTTCATTACCTTTACTGCAAAATTGCAATTAATGCTGTTGTCACAATAATTACTTATTTAGCTCTCTACCTGTCTCTTTTGATCAATCATCATACCTTTCGTGACTCTAACCTAGTGTGTTGTGTAACTTCTTCTGTAATCAAGGAACTTAACTATTTAAAGCTTATTCTCTTGCTTATTGCTCTATTTAATTATTAATCTCCATCAGTCTTCAATAAAAACAATCATGAAACCAAATGCTTGAAATCTTAATTTTCCGGACACGGCAGTTTATTCTTCATAAATAAAAAAGCAGGCTTGGTCTGACCACACGATAAAATTTTGTGGGAAGAGGTGTGGTCACTCAATAATTAAATTGATTTCTAATCAGGCAGTTTTATAATTAACTTAAACAACCGAAGAATTTCATGTGATTAAGAAAATTAAAATTACACTGCGTAACTTTGCTTTCTCTTGAAAAAGAAAATTTGTCGGCAGAGGACGCTTCTTGCAAGAAAAAAAAATTGAAAGCTGTTGAGTTGGAAGTTGGAACTGACGTCATTTACCGTGTCCCTGATTTTCCGAATTCTAATCCACGATTTTTTGCTAGTCCATGTGCATGTCTACAGTATTTTGCCAATAGGAAACCCCTCAGCAAGTTAATCAGAAGTAGAGTTAGCAGGAGGAGGACATTTACATCTGACCCAGTAATCTTCACCTTGAATTTCCTCACAACGGTAAAACCAGCAGGTACGTACGGAGTGAAGAATAATTTTATTAGCTGATTAATCTTATTTTTTTTAACCAGGTTTCAATTACGCTGAGGATAGTCAGACTGGAGTCTATGCTCATCGTCTTCAAGGGAACCCAGCCACCCGGATAGTACCAGCTGATCAGAAGAAAATCTAATCTGGTCAGGATTCAGGAAACTACGTAGTCTTCCCTCTGGATTTTATCAACAATCACCATATTTTATATGCTAGTGTACACTAGGCACTAGGAAATAGGGGTTGGGCCATAGACTGGATTATCTTTTTCCATTCATTCCTCATTCCCTCACTCACTGGTCACTTGCTTCCTGGAATTCTTTTTGGAGTGAAGTGAAGAGTTCATCGATCCCTTCTCTAGCTCTAGACGAAAGCAAATTATAAACTATGGCAAGTCCACGGACCAGAAGAGCTCTTCAGGATTTAAAACACAAAGATGAGAACAGTGTAAGTAGTAGTACTAGTAGTTTGGACTTTAGGATTTATGTTTCGTGTCCCATGATTTATTTTTGCTTTATAGAGATGCTTCGAGTGCGGGGCTCACAATCCTCAGGTAAAGTTGATTGGTAATTTAGAAATGTAGTCGATGTGGGGTGATTTTTTACTTGAATCTTTAGTGGGCTTCTGTAACATATGGGATATGGATTTGTCTGGAATGCTCTGGAAAGCATCGCGGGCTAGGTGTTCATCTCTCATTCGTACGATCTATTACAATGGATAAGTGGAAGGATGTCGAATTGGAAAAAATGAAGGTGAGGAACTACTTGTAGTTTTATATGACTCGTTCTTACCCAGGTATTTACCTGGCTCATTTCGTTAATCTTCTTTAGGTTGGAGGAAACAAGAAGGCACGAGATTTCTTAGAATCACAACCAGATTGGGATGAAGACATGGGCCTGCAACAGAAATATAACACAAAAGCCGCAGCGTTGTACCGAGATAAAGTAAAGCATGTTTCTTGAATCTAAAATGCTTAAAAATTTCTTATTTCTTATTCGCTATTCTTGTTTTCTATAAAAGATCCAGACAGAAGCTCAAGGTAACACATGGAGCGAAGCTCAAGCCAAGAAAACAGCTCATTCCAAACCGACGACGACCTCATCAGCACGGAGTTCTGCAAAATCCAGTAGCAATTCTTCAAGCGACAATAATAACTCATCCAGCAAAGGACTCTCGAAGAGTACATCAAATCCCACATTCCCAAAGAGTCAAAATAGCAGCAATTACTCCTCCGCTTCCTCATATCAGAATTCATACCAAGGGCAAGATCAACCAGACTACGGATACGGCTCTAGCGGTGGCGTGTCTTCCTATCAGAATGGCCCGGCTAATTTAAGCTTCTCAGAAAAGAAAAAGTTGGAGAATATGAATCGATCTGCAGAGCTTCCACCAAATGGTAAGTACTGTTGGAATATAGGAAAAACCAATCCTGCTTCCTTTCGTTTAATTTTATCTTAATTTTAATTAGCTGGTGGAAGATATACTGGTTTTGGAAATACCGTGGATCCTCCACCAAAGCCCCAGTCAAACGAAATTCTTGATACTGCACTTTCCTCACTCACTCAAGGATGGAGTCTGTTTTCATCAGCGGCTGGTAAGATAGCGTCAACAGCTACAGAAAATGCTGTAAAGTTTGGAGGAATTGCATCTCAGAAAGCAGTCGAGCTGTCTGGTACAGTCTCTGAAAAAGTAAGGCTAATTTTTTGCAATACTCGTAATCTTGACTACGATCCGAAAGTAAACTAATCTGAATAATCTGAATAAATAGGTTAGTGAGATACGAGAGAAAGGCCTAAAAGACGGATTATCCAGTATGGTGCATTCCTTTTCCAGTCCGGGCATAGCCGGTAGTAACTACGCTTCTTTATACGGTGGAGCTACTCACGAGAGGATTCCAGAGTCTGATCCAATTGAACGACGAAATTTATACGGGTCTGATCAATCGGAACGCAGCAGTCTCTCCGGGAGTTATAGCAAGGGGAACTCAAACAAGTAAGTCGGCTTGCTCAATTGAATTATGTTTTAAAATAATAAACACAACGCACCGGTCAACTAATTTCCGTTTTAAATAGTGTTTCCAGTAGAGGAGACCAGCATCAAGCGTGGGACGACTGGGGTGAGGAGGATTGGGGTAACCATGGTACTGGTGGATACCAAGATTCCTATGCTAAGCCCAAAGCGAAAACCACTAGCAGCGACGGTAGTAAGCATGCATCTAGAAAGTCCGACGACTGGTCGTGGGACAATGATGATAACAACTGGGGTAGCAAAAACAAGTGAATCAAAAACTGAGAAGAATTTTTAAAATCTAAATTATTGTACGTCAATTTAACTGAGCCTAATTATTTCCTTTCATCGTCACTAACGAAATGACTTAAAACTTAAGATCGCACGGATGAATGATAGGATGAAACACATTATAATTTCTTATTCCCAACACCCTTTACGCGTAAAGTCTAAAATACCTGCATGTAATCATAATATTGTCCTTATTCTTGAGAAATTTGAAATTCAATCAAAAATCATTAGGTAGCCAGGATTAGTACTCAACTTAACTGATTGCAGTATTATGTACGTAAATGTTGGTGGTGCTAAACTGCAATTTTCATGTTTAATTGGAAAGATCATGATCTCCTTTTAAAGGGGAGCTTAGTCGTCAGAAACTAATAATTATTTTAAACCGTACGAAATATTTCCAGTTTTGAATTAATAGTAGAATAAAGTCAGCTTAATACTCTTTAAGGTAAAAATAAAATTTAAGCAGCCATGTATCGTTGTTTGGTGATTTTATGTTAAAAGCTTGTTTGCTTACTAGGCTAGGGAAGGCGAAGAGAAGTATTATTCATTGAAAAAGTACAAAATGTAATAACAGTTTCTAGGATGCAATTGAATAAGTTGACGTAGAATTAATATTATGAACAGTAATAGCTGGTGAAGCCAACTAAAGAATGGAGTTACAGAGTTACCAATAGAAAGATTTCTGTAAGAAGTTTGTAGCACTTGACAACCATCCCTTTTTCCCCTTATCATCAGCAGGCGGATCAGGTTTAGCAACAGCTTGGGCTTCTTTGAAGCTGTCTTCATCAGAATCAGACAAATATTGTGGTGATTTCCGGCCTTTCAAATTTTCCTTGTCGTAAACACTAGTGCTGTTCTCCAGTTTAGGATCCGGTGTCATCGGTGTCATGATAATCTGAAAGGACCGAAGATCCAGAACAGAACATTGATGAAGAAAGGCACAGTTATTAAACTATAGAAGTTAATTTATAACACCTCATCATTTTCTCCTTTCGACACCAAGTGGCATTCAAATCCAAGATTCGCAATAGTTTTTCCGAAGAGTTCGCTGGGAACGTGGGATTTTGCTCGGATCAGGCAGTAGCATTTCTTCTGGTCATATGTTATAGAGAGGGTACCATTGAGAGTTAGCAAAGCTTCCGTGATCTTGAGACGCTTCTCCTAAACAACAAATCCAATAATTGACTTGAGAAGGGCATTTCTAGTTTCATTTGCTGTGACGGGTTTGTACCTTGAAGATGCAGACAGGCACATAGAAATCAATTGGCTTCCCTTTAGACACAGATTTGTTAGCCCGCTTTCCATAAGAAGCGTTGTCGCTTTTAGTTCCTAGCTGTTCGGATTGATGCAGCTGTTTCTGCTTATTTCCAGAGTGAGACTTCAGCAGGACCTGCTTCTGAGATTTCTTTACTAGCTCAAGAACAAGTTGAGCAAAGTCACGAATCTCTTTCCGTATTTTGACGTTCCTAAGAAATTAGTGTGAATGTGAACAATGCTTATTACGCGAGTTTTATAAGAATGTTTTTCGTAGTTACACAGCAGCGGCTTTGAGGCCATCGAAGAAGTACTGGACTTTGCTCAATCCAGGAATATTTTCAGGATCGATGACCAGAAGATGAAATACTTCAAGAGCCCTCAGAACTTCGCTCTCAGAGTCTGAGGCCAAGCAAAGTACTAAGAACGGACAGAACATTTTATCCTAAGGAACAAATGGAACTGCTCATTATTCACGGCTTTCTGTAGATGGACAATTTAGGAGGAAGAGTTTACCCGAATGAGAGCTGAGTGAAACTCCTTGCTCAAAGCTAGTTCTTTGCATTTCGCGAACATTATATCCATGTTTGTATCAACAATTGGAACTCCAGTAGTACATACTTCATCATTGCCCTTGGTAGCAAGGCCATCTGAAGGAAGATCCGGTTTAGCTTGGGATTCCGCTGCACCTCCCAATACCTCGGTGGTTTCCGCAATGTTTGCAGTTGTCTCGATGGGTCGGGATGGCGATACGTTCAACTGGGCAGAGAAATCTTGCGCTAGTTTGGTTTCATCGTCATACATATAAGCAGCTCCTAGTTCGCCAGTATTCTTGTTTCCAACTGGTTCCATTTTTGCTATCACCTGCAACTGCAGCAACAAAGGAATGAACAGCCTTTGAAAGTGTCGTACCAGTTTTAGTCCAATTCACATTAACTTAAAGGACACTTACCTTGCCTCTGCGGCCCAGCTATATCAACCTTTACCCTTCTGGCAAGACGATTGGAAATAAATAATGGTTAAAAGTAAACAATATATAATATTATACAAATTATTAATCAGAAAAGTAACGTACAAAACTTTTTTATGTAAAAATAAAAGGAACTTGTGCCCGCCTTGTCTTCTATGGATGATTTGCTGGTTAGCGGTTTGCAAAATTCACGATCAGGGAGCATCCATTATCCTCGAGGGTAATTTGGGGGTGGGG
>JABASM010001854.1:0-12791 GCA_019776545.1 Brachystomella parvula | reverse complement strand
GACGTATCGCTTGTCCAGATCTGTGTTGTCAAAGGGCTGGCCTTCAGTGACCTCCTGAGGTCAAATAGATTAGAATTTGGAAAAACGACCTTCACCAATCGATTCTATTGTGTTGGAAAATTTTTTCGATTAATACATCCAAATTTTGGGCCAACAGAGTGCCAAAAAAAGCAAACGAAAGTGAGTGTGACGAAAAGGCCAACACCGAACTATAATAAAAGCCCAGCAAAGCGCTGAAGAAAGCCATGTATGACAATGACAAGGTATATCTGGCTGTCTGTCTGTCCGTCTACCTTATTTCAAATTATTTTTAGATTTTTCTCGAAATTCTCAAATTATTCACGAGATAAAATTCTGATTAGTTTTAAAAAAAAAATTTGATACTGCGATCCTCAAGATATAAATGAAGAGCCCTAAAAAATTAATTCTAAAAGCATAATTTACCGCAGGGAATGTGGAGGGGGTTAGGGGAGGAGATGACGCTGCTGCTGAAGCTGGACCACGCCCGCCTTGAAAAACATTTTGATGGCAGAGCCAGTTTCGACTAATTTGACCTTTGACCTCCGCAAATTTGAATGCCTCTCCCCCTGCTCAATTCAGCCCTGTAGCGTTATCTACAAATTAACCGAAGCGTCAGCAAAAAATTGAAAACAATAAAGACTTGTTTGTTGTTTTTGGTTTCCTCCCCTTTTCCACCCACCTGCTTCTGCAGTTTTCCCATCCCTCCTCCCAGCTGTGCTTCGCGTGAAAAAAGATTATCTTCATCAGCTGCTGATTTATAATTTTTTAGTAAATCGTGTTTCGTGACATCCTGACAGTCCAGTAGTCAGCATTTGATTGATGTAAAGTGACACTGGTGAGGACTTTTGGTCTGGTAAGATTGACCATTTATATTACGTAAGCCCATTTGACATTGTCTCTCTTTTTCAATGCCCATCAGCTGACTTAGATTTGCACCACTACAAAAATTGGTTATCGTCTCAGTCTATGCTTTCTTAATAGAAAACCTTGGAGGGTCAAGGGTCATATAGTACATTACTCAATAATTGGACAGGAGGCGTGATTCACACATACTTATTTTTTCAGTTTCAGATAACAGCTATAATTTTTACGTTGGATGCTTGCTGAGCTGCCTTATGGGTCTGGGCTAAAAGTGAACTGTAACTTTCAAGTCATTTGACCGCCTTCCATGAGCTAAAAATACAGGAAGAAGACAAAGAGGTAAGGCATATTGTTATCAGCATCGGTATGTGATACTGGTTTGTTGACATTTAAGTTGTGGAAAGTTTGACACGGGAGACTTCTTGTCGTCCATTTCCACATGGAGCAGTTCGGTCCTTTGAGTCAGTTTGTTGACTTTATTACTCATCCTTACTCTGTATTATCTTTCCAGAGCAAGAATAGAAAACTGAGCAGCAAGGGGTCATTGGTGTAGTACCTGCCGTGAACTGGAGGCTGAGCGAGTGGATAAGTTAGGAAGTAAGACTGATTGCAATGGAGAAGAAGCTCCTAAAACCCGGTAACAGGGAAACGGATTTTTTGCTGTCAACTACTGCAAGTGGTGGGAGCTTTACAAGGTAATTGTATTCAAGGGTTTAGGGTGTATAACAACTTCTTTGTCTACGGCGTTCGTAACGACTTCGTTTCTTAGGCGGCCTTATCACTATAGCCAGGGGAGCTTGGAGCCAAGTGCAGCCTTGAACAGTTCAGGTTCGGATCACAGCTTCGTTCGACCTGCTGCTCCCGAAGATCCGCAGTGGGTAATGCGAGCGAACTACTCACGTTACCTTTACTACAACCGTTTACGAAGAACGAATCTAGTTCCTGATGATGACGACATTCTACTCATCCCGCCCCACGTTATACCCCCCGACTTTTTCATCCCACTGCCACCGAAGTATAGCCGATCGAGTGATGGGAAGCAAAGCAGTGTGATCACTATCTTCAGTCTTTGGAATACTATGATGGGGACTTCGCTTCTTAGCATGCCATGGGTATTGTATGACAATTCTCATGATATGACTGTGCCAGTTTTCATTTGGTTCCCTGATTTCACTAGGCACTTGAACACGCTGGAGTGGTACCAGCGCTACTCCTACTCTTCTTCATGTCCTCTCTATCTTTTTACACAGCATACAGAATACTGCAGGTTTTTGAAGCTTATCGTAAGTAATAATTTGCCCCCCTAAGTTTATTGAAGATTTTTTAGTAGCTGATTCTACAATTCACAGAAAGTTCAACTGTGACTGACTTCGCCGTGTTGTGCAGGAGGCTGCTAGGAAAATGGGCTCAAATAATTGCAGTAGTTTTCTCAGCTTTAATTCTCCTTGGAGCTTCTGTTGTCTACTGGGTCCTGATGAGCAATTTTTTATTCAATTCTGTAGACTTCATCCACTCCACCTATTTTGTAGATCATCAGAATTTCACTCCTATTATTTTTCCAGACTCTGGTTAGTCCCTAAGAAAATCATTAATTTCATTCCTATTCATCCAATAATTTTTAAAACCGTTTCAGCATACTGCCCATCTCAATTGAACAGCAGCGGTGAAGTACCGGAAGATGATACCTTCCATCGAATGTGGGATTTGTATCGGACTGTACCCCTTTTTCTCATTGTTATACTCGGACCCCTGTCTTGTGTCCGTTCTCCAGGCTTTTTTATGAAGTTCAACTCCTTAGGTAAGAATATTACTGGCTGAATCACCGAATTCGTCTAACTCCGTTCTTCTCACAATTACAGGCACACTTGCAGTTGTGTATCTCATGGTCTTCGTTTTCGTTAAAGCCTCTGAGTTTGGAATCAATGTCAACTTTGAAGACCCTTCGAGCGTGGCCTACTCACCACTCTACAAAGCAAGCTTCCCAGCACTAGCTGGCATGCTCTCCATGAGTTTCTTCATTCACAATTGCCTCTTGAATATTATGAAGAGCAACCGACGCCCAGAGAAAAACGTATAAAAAAATTAGTCGTAAAAGAACTTTATAGTTCACTCTAAAGCTTGATTATTTCAGAAACGGGATCTGCTCGTGGCGTTCATTCTGGTTTCCTTAACTTATTTGTTCATCGGCGGAACTTTCTACTTGATCTTTCCCCTGGAAAAAACTTGCATTGAAGATGTAAGCGTCAGAAATATTAATTTAAAAGGCTTACTAACTCTTTTTGCTTTATTAATTCCAGAACTTCTTGAACAATTTCCGATCCTTCGACGTATGGGCATTTACAGCTCGTGTAGTCCTATTTTTCCAAATGGTCACCGTCTTCCCACTCCTTCTTTACATTCTTAGGGTTCAAGTCTGCTACGCCATTACAAAGAAAGAGCCAACACTCGGACAGGTCCTTCTGCTCTCTTCCCTTATCATAGCTGTCTGTGTAGGCTTCGCAATTTGGATGCCAAAGATCGGACCCATCATTCGATTTACAGGAGCAATCTGTGGAGTTGTTTACATATTCTTTCTACCTGTTCTCCTGTATTTCAAATGGCAATCAAATATTGGGACCCTGACGCCATACTCAATTGTATTCCATATTCTACTCCTCTCTCTTGGAATCCTCAACTTTATTCTCCAGTTCATCGTCACTGACTGATTTTTCAAGATGAAACTATTGTTCCTCACGTAAAAATATGTTAGTATTTAGAAGATTAGTGCCGGAAAGCCTTGTTCCTGTGGTGAGTATGATACCAAAGTGTGCCTTACTACTAAAGCCCCTGTTACCGGATACCAGACATGTCTTTCTATATTTCTGTATGGTAGGGTGCCGCTTCATTTATAATAAAGTTAGAATTCAAGCGATATACAAGCCCATCAGTACGTTTCTTTCTTCAAGTTTTACTTACAACCGATTGGACCACGATCGCAAATTGGTTTGGAAAGCCTTGTTCCTGTGGTGAGTATGATACCAAAGTGTGCCTTACTACTAAAGCCCCTGTTACCGGATACCAGACATGTCTTTCTATATTTCTGTATGTTAAGGTAGGGTGCCGCTTCATTTATAATAAAGTTAGAATTCAAGCGATAAACAAGCCCATCAGTACGTTTCTTTCTTCAAGTTTTACTTAAAACAGATTGGACCACGATCGCAAATTGGTTCGGCAAAAAAATATTTTTTCAAAACTAGCTATAGCGTAATTGAGTGAATTATTGTGAAACTTAAAAAACAAGCTTTTACTACAACTAAATTATTTAGCATTTACGCAAGTACTATTTTTAACAACGCCTAACCGTAATAAGTCAAAAGCGACGATTTGCTTAATCACACGATACTGATGCAATTAAGCGATGTCTGAGTCCTGTAGTATTTCAGGTACGAAGAGAATAGCTTTGACAATAATATATTTAAAAAAGTTTTGCATTAATAGAGTTCAAATTATCAAATTCAGACCGTTCACGCCTCTGTTCTCACAATTAGGTCAGGCCGGTATACGCTTAGTGAAAGCTGAAAGGGGGTGGGCTACATCAAGACATTCTTAGACATTCTTAGCAGCGAAGCAAGAGTGAGGCTATAACTATTACAGGAGGATATGGAAAAATAAAACGTATATACTTGATTTACTTTGTGGAAATTACGTGCACTGAGAGCTCAACAATAATAACTAAGGAATACCTAGAAGGTGCTGAGCCACTCCCTACCTATTAGAATTACAGGAGGCAATTTATGAGGAAGTAGGTCGAAAATTCATTTCATGATTAAAGAACTGAAGAAGTTTTAAGTGAAATTTTGTGTCGCCTGATACAGATGCAAAGATTTTCCAGGTGTCATCCCTAAAATGCCTAATCAACACCAGCAAATCCCTGTGAGCCTTCGATTGCCTTTATGACTTTCTCCTTCAGCTGATGGTAGCTCTCATAAGGAGGCAGATCCAAGCGATTAAAGCTAAATGAGAAAGAAAATTGGTTTCTAAAAATTAAAATAATATAAGGATCCTTTGCTTACCAAGTATGAGCTCTGGGATAGTTCATAGACATTCCCCATTTTTCAATAGTGAAGAGCTGCGGGCCGTTTGAGCCGTATAATTCTTTAAATCCATTCATAGGTACCCTAGAAGTCCCCGTTACTGAAAAAAAGCATCAACCGTTGAGTCAGGTTTAGCTACAGTAAAGAAATTGCTTTTCGATTTACCGAATTGTAAGAGACGCGCTCTCATTTCATTATTGAGTGAAAGCACCATCTGTAAATAGAGATAAAAAAAGCTGAGCACTAGAACTTCTCATGCAATTTGGGTCTGATAATCCTTACCCTCCAGAACCACTGTATCACAATATGATTAGGATGATAGTCTCCTTTGTAGACGGTGTTAGTTTTCCAGTCTTTAACGTCAATGTTCTGAATACCGCACATGAGGAGCTCGAGCTCATTCTCGTCAAAAATTTTAAGAAGTGATAACGGGATGACTTCATTGAAACCCTCTAGGAAGGAATTCATTTGATCTTGGATTCTTGAGACGAAGCGCCATTCAATGACCAGCCTGAAAGATTTAAAAATCAAGGTGAGTATCGATTCTAATTTTCCTTGCTGAAGTGGAGTTCTGGTTGCTGAACTTACTTCATGTACTCAATTTTACTCTCATTCGTGACTGTAAATAAAATAAAATATTAAACAATTATTGACTTTGATAGTTTAAACTATTTTCTAACCTGGAATTTGAGCTCCGTTTGGTTTGAGTTCTCGCTGACTCGTGTGACCGAATGTATCCTCGTCGAAACAGAATGTCAAGTCTAATTCCGTTAGGTCATTCTCACGAATCCATAGGAGTGACTTATGGTATTCTGAATCAACACTTTCCATGTCTTCCAACTCAATCGGCTTCCCTAACATCATCTTATAAAATGGACGGATGAAGAAAGCTGCAAACAAAATATGTAAAATTACAAACAAGGTCAGCCCTGCTTGTTTTCAGCCTCTGCCTGAAGGCTGATGAGCAATAGCAAGAGAATCATCTGCTTACCATCCAAGAGTTTCCCGTGAAATACGGCCATTCCAGCCACCCTTCCGATGAATTTGAAGTAACTTAAGTGATCTGCTTTCAAAAAAAGTTTGCGATTATAAGTTAAAAATTAAAACAATCAAGTCGACAGAACGCACCTTCGTTGCAAAGGCCAGAAAATGGATTGATTTGCAGCGTATAATTATCCCTGTAATAGAATATTGATGAATTGATTCATGGATATAAAAATTTTTAACAAAGTTAGGGGCTCACATAGCTGAATACTCGAAAAGACCGTAGTAGGGGTTAAACATTTCTTTGCTGAGTATAAAAGAACCATTCCCTGGTCAGTCCACCGTAGTCAAGGCCTGGTTCGCCATCAAACTCGATCCACAATTTAGTTTTTAAGAGTTCAGGTCTCGTCACTTGGGAAATCACGCGGAATGAATCCTCTAACAGGTTGGTTCTACGGACTTTGATCTCCAGTTTGTTTGGCACGCAATTCTATAGGATACTAATATTGACTGGAAAACTAAGAAAGAGCGCACGCCTCCTCATAACACTGAAACAAAGCGTAAACAAAACTTACACCACGCCGAAGTTGCCCTTTGAAGTACTCATATTTTCTCTTGTAGTCCCTGGAATATGGGATAGCCTGACCAGCTATTTTAGGGTTGGAGAGCCGGGGATCCTCCCACTGTGTCGTTCTAGTATCTAGCCATTGAAGTGCTCATTCAGAAATCTGTACTGTTCACTTAAAATAGTAAAGAAAAATATTTCAGCCCTTACTATGGTCAATGAAAAAGATCCTCCCATCGGTATGGAGCCTTTCCTCCCAGCCGTCAGGCAATGGCCCTAAGTCATCGTGCCTTGGCCTTGAACTTCGCTGAGGCCCTGCCGGTTGAGTAGCTGAAGGCTTCCCCGTCCTACACAACAAAAGGAAACCATCATGGTATCATACCATGCAAAAATTACACAATAAAATCTTACACAGGGTTTATCCACGTGGTTGTCTTGTTGTTATGGTCAATGTAGAAAATTCGTCCGTTTGGAGCTACTTGAAATGACCAGCCTTGTGGTAACCCGTCCGCAGCTGAACTGGATGTCGCTTCTGAATTCCGACGCGAACTGCTCGAGGAAGGGGTTTCAGTCTGAGGTGAATCAGTTTGGCTCTGAAAAAATCCGCAATTCATTGAAAAGATTCCAACAATTCTCAACTTAGGGCGTTATAGCATACTTGATTTTGACTAGAAGTGGATTGCTCATCTTCATCAATTGAAATATGAAACCTCCGACCTAATTCATTCATTTCATTCGTCATAGTTTCAGCAGCTGCTCTTCCGGCTGCAGAAGCAGAGACCCTACAACAAAAATAATATTTTTTTTTGGACTGATTGCTAGACACAGTGAGAGTTAATTGACCTCACCCCATTAAAGGTCTTTCCCATTGCGTCGTTTTCGTATTATGATTGCAGTAATAAGTTCTACCATTGGCATCCTGTCGTTCCTCCCAACCAGGTGGAAGCGGCGTCAATGGTTCTGAGGTAGAGGGAAACGCCTGTTTGAATTAGAATATATTGTTACGCTGTATGAGGAGTAAGAGCAGTAGGCCGCAACTTGAATCATCATGTGCCAATGGATTTTTGCTTTACTAACCTGGCTTGATGGTTCCACTCCTGATGGGCCATCAGCGTTGTCGCTAAGAACTTCCCACCCATCACTTGATTCACTACAGAAGAGAAATTGATAAAAAAAACTCCGTCCGATCTTTGAAAAAAATTCATGGGGAGAACTTTACCTCTGACTGCTCGGTATAGCATTAGCGTTGTTGTTGGCTGAGGATGCCAATGGACGGGACGTAAAAGCCGGACTGGCTTCAGAGAAACTGGCTGACTCTTCTGACTCGCCGTTTGTAAATTCAGATTCACTAGTGGAATGCTCCGTAGGGTCCGGCACAAAGGCAGCGTACACGTGTAAGTATCCTTTCACTTTAGAACGAACGCTCCGAGGCTGAAGGTTGTACTTCTTCGGCGGGATGACTCGGCCTTCAGCTTCTGTTGGAACATTGGCCAGGCTCAGCTCAATCATTCCTAAGAAGTCATCACGGGTAAGGCGATTCTCATCAAAGACTTGAAGTACCAGCTTATGCTCCCCTGTCAGGCATCGGAAAATAAACTCTTCATCCCAAACAGGATTCAACGTCTAGAAAAAGAATCTTAATCAGTTTCTCAAAAAAACAGCAATATATATTCGAATTAGCATAGTAGTAAGCTCCATACCCTTTTCTTAGTTTTTGTAAGGACCGAGTCTACCGCATCATCCGTCTCAACTGCAGACAGGTCAATTCGAACGTATGGATCACTGTGCAATGAAAGACACATTNATACCCTTTTCTTAGTTTTTGTAAGGACCGAGTCTACCGCATCATCCGTCTCAACTGCAGACAGGTCAATTCGAACGTATGGATCACTGTGCAATGAAAGACACATTAATATTGTACACCACCAAACAACTGAATCCTACTAAACTGGTAGGATTAGCTACCCTTTCACTAACCTGGCTCCAAATATGTCTTTCCTAGCAAGTCCATGGCCAGCAATTATCTTGAGTCGTAGAAGTTTAGAAGACTCCTCCTGATTCTAAATACAAAAGCACAATGAGTTTAACTAAATTAACATGGTTTATTGATTGTACTATCGACGTTTATACCTGAGAACCGTGAGGATCGTACCCGAATATTCGAGCACCTGCCATTTCAAGAGGTCAGTTCTCAGTTGACAAGGCGGAGGAGACACTCAGCGTATCTACAACAGAAACAATTGAATAAATATCCAATAGAGTCATTGTACCTACAGCGACAGCGTTCGCTGGGCTTACGCTTACACCTTGGTCAACAGTACAGCAGGTAAGTAACAAAAATATCTTCACTTTCCTTTACGTATTCCGCTACAACAATACAGAAGGACCTAATGCTCAGGCCTGGATTACCTCAAAGGTCAACAATTGAGCAAGCCAGCAGGTGATAGAAATAATAATTATCGAAAAACAAGTGTAACGGAACGGTTGTGAGAGTCAGAACCTCACCTACCTGACTCCAATTACACAATGAGTGACGAAAGCAAGGAAAACCAAGAAAAAAAAATGCAATTTTGAGGCATTTTGGGTGAACTGTAGAATCAGCTATTAAAATCTTCAATAAACTTAGGGGGGGGTAAAACCAAGAAAAAAAAATGCAATTTTGGGGTATTTTTGCTACGGAAGATCAGATCTCGTTAAAAGAACCCACCGTCAAAAGTGAAAGTTTCCTGTGCGATGAGATGAACATCGCAGAAAGCTTGAGCTTTACTTTTCCCTTTTGACTTTGACTGCGTCAGCGCATAATTGGAGCAAGTTGGAAATCGCTTGCTTAGTCATTTGATGCTAAAATCGGCCGTCATCTGGGATCTGGGTGTGGGTCACAAGACGAGTTAAGACGTCGTTGATGCTGATCCAGCCAACAATGATGTCAAGCAGGATAAACTTCCTGACGTCAATGATTATTTCTTTGTAGGAGAAAGTTTCGTCACCATTGCCCTACTTTATTGTTTTAGAGTAATTTAATTTATAGGAAGTGACTGGGCTCAGACACCACTAACTGGACTGCAATACTGTAATTCCATAATACGAAAATTAATTTTCTCAGAAAAATAAAGGAACTGGAATGTCAGGTCTAGGAATCACAGGCAATGAGGATTAGGAGTGGGACTCGGCAGCGTCACTTCTATTACTATATAATTTCAAGGACACCAATCCAGCATGCGAAGGAGATTACGCTATGAGACGTAGCTGATTACGGTAGGGACGCTCGTGCCTGAGACCAAATTTTTAGAATTAAATGAGCAGTGGAAGCCTTTCTATCAGTCTAGTTTCCTTGTTTCCTTCAAGTCAAGTCTTCTGTACGATCCTCGAAGCGGGCATAAGATTGGTTCGATCCAAGCTCCCTTGAACTATTGAGACTGGAATTCGTGTTGGGATGGACGTCAAATGCATCGGTTCCACGAACAATCTTGTATTTCTTGTCTTTGTAAATGTTTCCAGACTTTAAGCAGTAGAGAACAATAAGATCACAGACAATGGTGGCCTACAGGAAAAAGATAGTACAAAATTATTTTCGCTAAAATGAAAATAATAATAATCATGGGCTAATTTAGTACTCACAAGTCCCATTAGTGCTAAACCGGAACCAACATTTAAGAGCAATGGAACAACGTTAAACTTCCCTGCTTCCCCTTCCACTTCAATTAATATTTTTAGGCCGTACAATTTGTATAAAGTACGACGGTTTTCTTCATGGTATTTGGCAAGTCTAGAAAACAGATTTTGATGATTAAAATTGTCTTTCAAATTAGCATTTAAAAATAAATTACCGAAAATTCCAGCCTGGAGCTATAATAGCATCTGGATTGTCCATTCGGGCGAAGGTATATTTTGGACGGCAATATTCCATAAAGTCTTTATCCAGGTTGCACATCCATGCAATCTTAATTACAAAAACTCCACCCTTCAAGCAAGAAAAATTAAAAAGTCATTAACCCAAATTAAGAATAAAGCAGACTCATTATTGTTTTTTCGTACTTTTATAGCTACTGCTGAAAAATCGGTCCCAGAGAATTGAATAATGTCACCAATCCGAAAAACAGGACAAAATGGATCAGTAACTGAGTGGTAACGACAATGCTGTAAATACGTGGAATTCGAGTCTTCAAAAATATTTCTCCTTGAATACTGATCACCAAAAAGTGGAAATGCTACAGTGTTCTTGATAAGAACGGTAAAATTTCGAGCGTCCTCCAGAAGGGCTCTTGTGCCGTTTCTGAAAATCAAGAAAATTATAAAACATCGCTGTAACACCTGCCGAATTAAGTACACTCACAATGGCAATACATCCTGCTCGACTGGGCACCAGGCGAAAATTTGACATGTCCTAATACTCTTGTTTCTTCCTGTGCTTGGAACACATCTTCCAGTCTCTACTCCATTGCCAATCTCCAGCGCTCTTTGCGCTTCACAGTCGCTATCCTTTTGACAACTGGCCTCCTCAACCGCGGCGCTCTGTTGAGGAATGATTGGAATTAGAGTTTTTAAAAAAATAAGCCGAAGAACGCATGAACACAGGTTACCTCAGGACAAATACTTCTTGTTTGGTTTGGAGTGATAATCACATTCGTCATGATGAAAAATCCACCTTGTTCCAAGCCATCCGGTGGAACCACGTAGTCCGACGGATCCCATATCCTCCGATTGTAAAGCTCTTCGTGGCTAGAAACGCTAAGCTCTTGTGAGGTATAGTTCGTATAGAGGACCCCTTTGACCTTCGTAACTACTGTGCTTTCCACAGGACAAGTTTCCTGGTAACCCTTTTTGTAGACTAGAACAAACCTGTAAAATAATAATATAATAAAAAACTTTCAGAAGAGGACGACCAATTGATGAAGAATTCCCCTCCACCTTCAGAGTGCACCCTACAATTTTTTTCGGACTTCCCTTTCCTTTGACCTTCGGTCACCAAAGGTCAGTCATCTGACCTCACCCCTCCGCTCAAGCGATATGTCACTCGAAAGGGCTTTTGCTAGTGATTCTAACAACAAATGTACTAAATTTGACGCTTCGACCTTAATTATGGCCACCAATAAGGTCGCCAAACTTTACGCTGAACATTAGATGACCTCTGGCCGCCAATGGCGGGCCAACCTTGGACTAAAAAGGTCAAGCGCTGTACATATCTAGCTTCAGGAAAAGCTCTGCCGATTGACTTATCACTTGAACGGATCGGCGAGGACAGCTGTTTGACCTTTGGTGACCTGCAAAGGTCAAAGGGTGAAGAATTTTGATTTTGAAATGCTAAGGTATGCTTCCGAGATGAAGATATGAATTTTCAAGAAAATCAGCAGAATTGGACTCCTCTTCCAATCCAGCGTTATGTAGGCGTTTGATATTAATTTTAATTACCCGATGATGTAGGACAGAATAAGCAGCTGAATGAAGCGACTGAACACACCCACGGTCTTACTGTTAATATTAACATAACGCGGAGTATCGTATTCGAAGAACAGTGAAACAGCCTGACGAAAGTACAGAGCAATCGACATGACACTGCCGTACTTGTTTCACAGTGTCACAGCTGACAGTTGACAGCTGATTCCTGAAAAACACGCCTCTTTCTCTTTTATTTAGCGGATACACTGCAGCGGGGGAGATCTTCATCTTCATAATGCCCAGGTGCAACAAGGCAGGCTACGAGCCCTAAACATTCCAAAATCCAATTTCAAAATCCGAATTCGAACCACTCGAGAGTCGACATTGGAATTTCAAAATGTAAACTCGAATCGTTCCAGATACAAGTTGTTCAAAATTCAAAAGCAGCCAGAGACCTTCGAATTTCGGAATCCTTTGCGGGTTTCGAGATTCGACTTTCGAAATCCAAATTCCAGATTCGAATTTCAGAGTGTAAACCCGAATCATTACAGACACAAGTTCGAACTTCAAAATTAAAATTGCTAGTCGAGGTTTGAATTTCAAAATCCAAAAATTCGAGATTCTGATTTCGAAAGCTAAACTCGAGTGATTGGAGATTGGAATGCCAAAATCCGAATTCGATTTCTAGAAAATGCCCCCCCTTGTCAAAATAGACTAGATTTAGACTACCTTAAATTCACTCTGATTTTACTTAATCTGCACCGCTGTCATGGCGCGAGCATGCATTTCTTCTTCTTCTTCTTGTAATTCTTTTCCTGCCTGATTCGGGCTGGGCTTTACCTGAACCAGGATTTCTGAATTAGGGAGCATCCGTTATCCTCGAGGGTAATTTGGGGGTGGGGGGGTGTCGG
>JABASM010001853.1:0-12809 GCA_019776545.1 Brachystomella parvula | reverse complement strand
TTATACTAATTTCAACGTTTCCTGTTATTAAAAAAGTAGCTATTTGTAACTGGGACTACCCGTAAGTGGGACAGCTTTTGTCGGTCCCTTGGAGTCCCAGTTATCCGAGGTTCACTGTATGTTGAATTTATATATACCTACCATATACCATGCTCAACAAATTCCAGAAATTAATCTAGTACTATTTCCAAACCAAATCTCTTGGGCTATTATACCTGCCCCAGTTCGTTTTTCCAGTCAACCTGTGCAGATGAGTCTATTCTATTTTTAGTCCAGCATTTTTTAGTCCAGTATTTTTAGTCCAGAAAATGGAGATAAGCAGGAGAAGTCCAGTAAAAAGATGAAAATGCTTAAAGCCAAGCCGCGCGAATTTCAATTGAACAGAAGTGTGTAAACTCAAACTCGTTTTTGGCCGTAAATTCCTGCTAAAAGTAATCGACTGAAAATTAATAAATTGTTTTATAGTACTTGTTTATTGAAGTTTATTCAAGGATTCCAATCGTTCAGTCGATCAATCAGGTCGTTACAGGCAGCAAATTGTACTCGAAGCATTCAGTATGTCTTCACAAAATGTAAGTTAAATAAAATTAATCTGCTCCTATCCCATGCTGCGGCTGGCTGGATTTAGGCAACCGTCGGCCACGGTCCTGCCCTTAAAAGCATTTTGACTTTAAATGAGTATTGATTGTTGATTTATCAGAGCGGTGATGGAGGCCAAGAAGCAAAGATGGATTGGATGTACAAGCCCTCAGCCCTCATAAACCGGGATGACTACTTACTGGGACGGAGTGTAGACAAATCCTTCCATCTTCTCGAAGCAGCTGAGAAGGGTGGAGATTTTAGCTATGCTGACGAAGTTGAGAAAGGTAATGCTTTAACTAATTGACTCAGTCAGTATGTGTAGGGCCAATTACTCAATTCTACTCTTCTTACAGACTTAACTCCCCTATCCATATTTGCACCAACAAAAGCTGGTCCAGTTGATGTGATTAATAAAATCAAGGAAGATCCGCTCTACAAAATTCACAAGAAGGAAGAAGAGAACTTGAAGGAGTTACTTAAGAATCCCGTAAAAATGAAACAAATCCAAGAGTACAATAAGCGACGAGAAAGAGAGATGAGACAGTCATCTTCCTCTACTGCTTCCAAAAAGAAGTCAAAGAAGAAGAAGCATAGTCGAAGGTCATCTTCATCAAGTTCAAGCTCAGATGACGAGGGTTCAAGCAGAGTTAAATCAGTTCTAGACATCGACAGACTAATATCGCAGAAACTAATGTCATTGAACAAGAATAAGCAGGAATTGAGCTCGGTATTAACTTCATCAGACGACGAGAGGTCGAAAAAACACTCCTCGCGTGACAGAGACAGGGATAGAAGCCGACATGACTCCGATCGACGACCACGTGATTCAAGGCACCGGTCTCCACCCAGAAGACGTCGCTCAAGGTCGAGGTCACGATCAAGATCGAAATCGCGTGAGAAAACGGAAAAACGGCCCATGTTGCCGCCCCATCCAGGCTCATCCCGTGGCCCCGTCAGGGCAGCCCTGCCTGCCTCGAAGCGAAAAGTACTCGACGAAGCAGAAATCGAGAAAAGGAGAGCAGAGATGATGAGTAATGCAAAATGGAGGGATGAGCAGAGGACAAAGAACGTGACCAAGTACCGTGAGGAAGCGAAGAAGGAAGAAGAACAGCAAAAAGCTAAGCACGAACCGGATTTTATAAGGTCAGTCGAACACTATACGCTAATCGAAGTTTATTATTTTCTAAATTTTTTAATTACTTTATAGAAAACACTTGAACGAAGCAGCAAGTACTGGGAGTGTGGAGAAGCGTATTAAATCAAATGCCTACAATATACAGAAATCGTCCTCATCCATGAGCCAGAATTTTGCAAGGAGATGAAACTCGTATCAATATTTTAACTTCGAAAATCTGGTAAGTGAATCTTATTTTTTCACGTTTAGTTACACTGGGGTGAGATTGCCTATGGGGTATGAGCACCCTCTGTGTAAAGGAAAGGTGAGGGTTCGAACCCCACCGAAGCCAGAATTGGGCAAGAGGTCATTTTCATTCGTAAATGATTCTCTAATCAATTTCGGCGAAAATAATTCTCGAGTCTTAATCCCACGAAGGAGAATATCCCTTAACGTGATTCATATCTTGAGTACATTTTTTTTCAATCTTTTCCTTTTTGCTCATTGGCCCAATTCCACCTCTCTTGAGAATTCTCTTTGATTATTACAGGTGGCTTGTAGCAGTCTCATCACCAGCGCTTCTTCTGTGGGATTTCCGTATAATTAAGGTGTTACGATTTGATTCAAAATTATTTTTCTAAATTACAGGCTTAATTAAAAAGTTTCTCAAAGCTATGCAAAGTACAACGAACGAATTTGTCAAAGCGGAGTATTTCTTGCTTTTTTTCAACAACGGGGATACGTATCCATGGTAACGGAGGGATTGTTTATTTCTTCTCTGCAAAAAATAACAAGTTTGGAGCAGTAGTGTTTTTAATTAAAAAAAAGTTCGAAGTCAGTCAGTAATAAAGCCGTATAACTTTTGAGTAAAGCGTAGAACATTTTGATCAGAAATAATTTTAATTTGAACTGATTTTTCCTGAAAACTAGTAAAAATGAGTACGTACGGACTCCTGCATCCGAAATACATTTTCGGGCTGAGCGGAACATGCAAAGCAGCGAATGTCTACTTCCTGGATGCCAATACGATCATCTACCCCGCGGGCAACACTGTCATCATGTACAATATGGATCAGAAAAATCAGAATTTTCTCCATGGGGTGGAGAAAGGGAAAGGTGTCACAGCCCTTGCTGTTTCAAACTCAAAGTAAGTCAAAAAATGTTTTTATATTAACGGATGGTGACTTGTAAGGCTGCAACTGCAAATCGACGTTTAAAGGTCTTTACTTAATTTCTGACAAATTTCAAGGACGCTATCGTAATGTTTTTTCAATCATATCATATGGTATCCTCTCAAATTTTCTTTGCATAGGGCTTAAGAATTGACCTCAGCACTTTAGGAAAAAAAATTGCAATTTTCGATTCCGGATTCCGGATTCGATTTCCGGCAAATTTTACTGGGCGTCCAAAGGCAATTTGCAGACCGTCAACTGCAGTCGGGCAGGAATCCTGTGCGTACCGATAATTTGCGATGGACCCTTCGGACCTTACGTAAAATTTTGCCTCGAAAAGAAAGATGTCCTTGAACTTTGCGGAAAATTAAATATAAACCAAAATGTCGGTTTACGGTTGTAGCCTTTTCAAGTTACCACCCGTTATATTTTTTTTTACTTTCTTTATTCTTACTAATTTATTTTATTTCTTATTTTTTGTTTTCCAAAAAGATTTTACTTTTATTTATTATATTTTTTCTTGCAGAACATACGTTGCAGTAGCACAACTGGGCGAGAAGCCCTCGATTGGGGTATTCGACCTCAAACTAAACAAGAGGAAGAAAGTCCTCATATACAATGATACGGTGGCCTCGGAATTTGTGTCACTTTCCTTTACATCGGACGGAATGCACTTGGCTGCACTCACGGGCCCACCTGAGTACATCCTACTTTTCTGGAAGTGGGACAAAGGACGTATGATCTGCCAAGCCAAAACTACAGGGAGTTTAGGGCCGGTTTATGAAGTACGAAAATTTAAAAAAAAAAAAACTCATTTCGATAGTGAAAAAAAATTTTTGATTTTGATTTATGATTATTTTTATCAACTTCAAGGTGAGTGCGAGTCCCGTTGAGAATAATGTGATGTGCGCCGTTGGTCGAGCCTCATTTCGATTCTTCCGGACTGGTGAAGGACACATGAAGCCCTTTGGATTTCAAAAGGGAGATAGCTACCATTTTCTATGCCATGCCTGGCTAGGGAAGGGTGACAAGCTCATTGCTGGAACAAAGGACGGAAAGCTCATGTACTTTGAGCGTGGGGACTATAGATCCGAAATTCGACTACCGGCAATGAACGAGCTCAACCCGAGTAATTACGAGTAAGTCAAAGCCAATCCGAACAGAAAAATTAAAAAACCCGGTGAGGCCTAAGAAAAAGCACGAAGGGAAGTCATCACTCAGCTTTTTGAATTTTCAAATTCGAATTTTTCGATTTGAATTTTTTGACTCTTGAATTTTCTTCTTGAATTCGATTCAGAATTTTCTGGGTTTTCAAAGGATTTACCGACGAAGACGGTTAACGTTTTTGGTTAACGTTTTTGTTCAAGGCAAACAAGACATGAAAAATGAAACTGTGAAAAAACTTAAAAAATTCAAAATTGCAAACATTTGAAATTTCAGAAATTAATTGACTTAGTTGAACTTGAATTTTCGAATTTAAAAATCTGAATTTAAATTTTAGTAAACGGACAAGGCGGATAACTCGTACAGAAATATCTGCCGCCTTCGTCGGTGAATAAAAAAATATAAATGATTAAATTTTCTGTACTGCAGAAAACATGAGGAGACTGGAGTTGGAGGGATCTTAAAAGACACTTCGATGGTCAACTTGGCAAACCTCGTTGGCATGGGTGGGGATCGAGGAGAGGACGGTCACCGTGGGAGTGGAGGCTCAAAGAAATCCGGTGCGAGTACAACTGTATACGAAAGTAAAGGCATTACAGCCATTGTTGTCTTTTCCAAGGTTGGAAATGAAAAATTGGTAAAATCGGAGTGCTGAGTTTCATTTTTCTGCTTTTTGACTTTTGTAGGGCTTTGCAGTTGGATATGGGGCTGGCTACGTGATCGTATACGAGGAGCAAATTAGCTACGAATCCCAAGATGATCATTTCAAGCCTGTCCACGTCATTCGCGTTCCATTTCAATCTGCTGAGCCTTCTGATAAAATTATTAAGGCGCTTGCCATCAATTCAACTGAGGAAATGCTTGTGGCTACCACGGCTAATTCGCAACTCCTCTTCTTCTCACTTCCAAGTGCTGAAATTAAGGTTCGAAAAAATACGTAAAAAACAACAAATAAAAAATAAAATAACAATCTCGATAATTATTAATTTCGCAGGATCCGAATGAGATGTACTTCGAATACGCCTGTGCCTCGTTTCACTACGGTGCTGTAGTTGCCTTAGACGTAGCCGTACGGAAATCACTCTTTGTTACCGTGGGGGCTGACCGCTTCATCCGAGTATGGAACTACGCAACAATGACCCAGGAGGCCTCGAAAGAGTTCCACGAAGATATTTACTGCATTTCGTTTCATCCGACTGGACTTTTTCTCCTGGCGGGGTGTATGGATAAAATTCGAATTTTCTCCATCGTGATGAATGATATTCGAGAGATGCGGGACTTCCATGTCCGAGGGTGCAAGGAATGCGTTTTCAGTAATGGCGGGCACCTCTTTGCAGCAGCTAACGGAAATATCATTCAAATCTACACTACCACTTCATTTGAGAACACTGGGAACATGAAGGGACATTCAAACAAGGTAAAAAACGGAAAAAGTAGACAAAATTACGCAAAAGCTAATTTTTACACTGCCAAGTTTAGTGCACCGACCAAGGAGAATTCTTTCACTCAATCGAAATTCGAGCCCGTTTCATTTGATTTTTAGTTGTCGACTACAAGTTTTTGAATTTTGATCTTGGGATTTTCGAATTTCCTTATTTTTAATCAGACATTTTTTAACTTCCAAATTTGCATTATTTTTTTTTTTTAAATTTAAAAATCTGGGACTGGAATTTTTCAAACTTTTAAATCCCAAATGTGCTATTTTTGAATCTTCAAAGAAATTTTCTATTTTTCACAGATTCGGCGGCTCCGGTGGTCGCCAGATGACTCGATGCTCGTGTCGGTGGGTGCTGACGGAGCCATTTACGAGTGGGATATAAATGCCATGCGCCGGGACTCTGACTACGTCGAGCGTGGCTGCGACATGCTGGACGTCACTATGTCACCAGATGGGAAGACTTTCTACGCCGTCAGTGGAAATAGATTTGTGAAAGAAATTCAAATTCAGGATGGAATTGTAAGATGATTTATCTCTCCTCACTGTACAAAAGAAGCATAAGAATTTTGCAATAAAATTTCGCTTTTAGTTGCTCAAAGAAATTGACCTGGAAATCAATCCAAGATGCATTACAATGGGTCGGTCTGGGCGAGTTCTGGTTGCTGGGTTGGATGATGGCGTCGTACGATCACTCCGTCAGCCTCTCACCTATGCCAACGAATGGTTCGATTTCAGGATCCATTTTGACAATGTCAACGCCGTAAGAGCTTTCCTTTTTTTCCCCCCAAAGATCTTGAAGCTCAAGAATTGCCTTCCAGATCCGTGTAACTTTTGACGAAGTCTACTGCATTTCTGTTTCTGAGGACGGGACGATCATCCTATGGAAAATTACGGATCCGGATGGGCGTACTTCAAAAACGGAAAAAGAAATTATCTACGCAACTGAAGTACTTATTACAAAGTAAGAATTTTTTTTTTGATTTAAAAAAAATTGTTCAATTTTTTATTTTGTTCAATTATTTTTTAAACTACTTCAGTTCTACCTAATGCTCTTTCATATAAATTCCAGAGCGGATTTGGACGAACGGGACATTGCAATGCGTGAGCTGAAGCAGAAATTCGGTGAGCTTCGTCTGGAAATGGACTATCAAATGAAGCGGAAGGAAATGAGCTACCAAGAGGAAATGAAATCCATTACCAATGGTTTCAACTCCCAAATTGATGATTTAAACTCTAAAATTGGGGACTTGGTGGCAACAAAGGAAGAGCACGATGCCAACTATCATGCCTTTGTAGAAGGAATGGCAGCGGAGCAAAAGGAAACGCTCGAAAATGTTCAAGCTCACTACAATACTCGGCTCATAGGTGAATTTGAGAAATACAACGAGCTCCAGACCTTGCTTGAAGAAACAATACAGGAATATGAGGGGTAAAAAATACTACCGAAAAATAGTATGTAGTTTGCTCAATAAGTTTTATTCTTAACTCCAGGAAACTGAAAAGCTTAGACGGAGACTGCGAGGATGCTGTAGAAGAGCTGGTTGATTATTTCGAAGGGAAAATTAAGGACAAGAGTGCTGCACTGGAAGAGGTAAAATTTTAAATTATGACTTTTCATGTGATTGTTTAAAGTCATTTCCTGTTCGCTCACTTTAAGATTCTTTAAGGTTTCTGATTGATTCAAAATTTTTTTTTGATTTTTAGTTTTAGTTTGATTTATACTTTATTATCTTCATTTTTGTTTTTGCTTTAAGCTTCTGATTATACATTAAACAACTTTTTTGAAACATTTTTTTTAACTTTAGTTTTTTGAATTTACACTTTTTAACTTTTGATTTTTTTTTCTGCTTTCTGTCTATACTAATATTTTTACTTGGTTTTCTATTGTAATTTTTCTAGGCTTATGACGAAGCTCGCAACACGCTGACCGAGAGTGAAGAAATGAAGAAGCAAATTGAAGAGGATGCAGACACGGAAATTCTCCAGTTGACGCATATGTTCCAGAAAAAACTTAAAAAGGAGCAGGTGGCCAATACTAAGCTCCGCACAGACTCTAATGTCATGAAGCGTAATTTTGCAGCGATGAACCGTGAGATAGAGAATCGGAAGAACGAAGTGGTCAAACTCCAACACGAGGGTGACAAAATGAAGACAACGATTATGCTCTCTGAGAAAGAAGTTCAGTCACTTCGAAAGGATCTGGTGGATCGAGATGTCAACGTCATGGGCAAAGTACTCATCCAGTTCTAAATTCTTCTAAATAGAAAATGATTTTAACTTTTATTGTTTTTAAACAGGAAAAAGTAATTTACGATCTGAAGAAAACGAACGGCGAGCTGGAGAAGTATAAGTTTGTCCTTGACTACAAAATCAAAGAGCTAAAGAAAATGATAGAGCCAAAAGAACGTGAGATCGTGTACTTGAAGCAGCAGAACGCTGATATGGAGCACGAGTTCAGTACAACGGTTGCAATACGAAACGGTCTTGAGCTCCAAGTCAACGAGCTCTCACAAAAACTTAGAACAACTGAGCACGAGTTCCAAGTTGAAAAGAGACTACGGCACAGGCTCCAAGTTCTCGTTGGCAGGATTCGGTCTTACATGAGCCGCTGTATGAATTTACTCCAGGATCATCCAGCCCTAAAGAGTGCAATGAAGGTAAAGTTAAAATTTCAGTAGCAAAAAAGTAGAAAGTAGAAAAGCACCAAGGTTTTACTTTTTTTTTTAAATTTTACGCTATGTGCAAAAGACTGAAACTCCGACTTTTTACGGATTTTAGTCAATGTACAAAAGCGCGTTTTGTTTATTTTAACTTTTCAAAATATTGGACAATGAATGTACAAATTAGTGATTTGCTCGAACTTGCACGAAACCGTTAAATCTGAATTTTCTCAAACTGAAAAAGTGTGTGCGAAATTCTTTAGGGGTGCTGTACTAGTATATAGTACCCTTCCCACCTGCGGTTTTCGAGCATTATAGTAAGACGCCATTTTTGTTCACAAAATTTATACGAATTTTTCAAGTCTCAGCCGATGGGAGCGCCTAATTTTAACTTTTTTTTCCAAATTCCATGCTAACGTAAAAAATGCCAAATTTATTTAAGTTTCGGACTTGTGAGACAAAAAAATGCCGAAACGCCAAATTATTTCATTTTAGGCGATTCACGTAATGGCATTTTATTTTCTAATTTTAGGGAATGTATGCCAAATACGGGCACAGTATGGACCTTGGTATTGCGAATAATGCCGAGCAGGAAGCAATTTGTGAGCTTGTTCGTCAAAAGAATTACTTGGAGCTGTGCCTTAATTCTTTGAAGAGGAAAATGGTCAAGGAGGTAGACTTCACGAGGAACGAACAACTGAAAGCCATACACGTAAATCCAGTCATGCCATTGGCTACACATTTCAAAATTTCAATATTTTATTTTGTATTTTAGGAGAACATGATGCTCGTCTATGAAATCAACGGCTTAAGACGGGAGTTGAAGTTAACTCGAGATAGATGCCAGGCTTTTGAAATCTGCCTAGGAATCCTCCCATCAAGTTTTAATTCTGAGAAAACAGCGGAAATGAAACTGAAACTCCAGGCTGCCATTGAAGACAAGGAAGATGTCACACTCCAGCATGATAAAGAGCTGCAGGTAAGAACGCTCAGACATAATTTTGTTAATTCAGAGTCTAATTTTTGACTTCTTATTTTTAGGAGAAGCAAAACGTCATTGACTCTCAGTCAACAGAAATCCGTAGTTTGAATGAGGAGCTCCTAAAGCTTAATGAAGACATGACGCTTGATTTTTACCAGTAGCGGGAAAATTTCAAAAAGAATGGATGTGTTAGAAAGAATAAAAAATAAGGCGGGCGTTTTTAAAACAAGAAGCAAAAAGGTGGCTATTTTAAAAATGAAGCGAGGAAAGCGGCTGTTTTAAAAAACAAACAAAGCAAGAAAAGGAACTACTACTATTTTCAAAAAAATAGGAAAAAGTCTGTAGTAATTTAAACACTGAAGCGAAAACAGCGGCTCTTTTTAAAAATGGGAAAAAATCGAACATTTTCAAGAAACAAAGTAAAGAAAGTGTCTTTCTGAATGAAGAGCTGTTTTTCAAGGAATGACAAAAAGAAACCTTTTTTAAAAAATAAATTGTAACGGCTGTTTTTTTTAAAAAGAGGCGAGAGGAGCGGCTGCAAGAAAGCAGGGGGGGGGGGGGGGGGGGTTATTTTTAAATGTTGGATTAAAAAATAAAAAGAAATGGGAAAGCGGTAGTTTTTAAATTAAAAAGAAATAAGGCGGCTGTTTCCAAAAAAGGCAGCAAATCGTAAAAAACTCAAGGAAAAATTCAGTTTGATGCCAACACGAGCTTTGCTTTGTTTCCTAGTACAATTCGAGTAGACGCAAATGTTTACACTCAGCACATATAAAACTGGACAATTTAATGACCCTTTCTTTTGAATCCAGCACCTTCTTCACCTGTTGTACTAGTTAAGTAGGTCGAGAGTTCATTACGCTTTCCCCTATCAAAGTGAATGGTGAAGTATGGATTCCCGATCCTACAAGCCCATATGGCTCCTAGCAATTATTCTTGTGACTAGTAATTCAAGGTCAAATGTCAAGGGCGAGGAGACCCATACTGAAATCGTAGATTTACTTACAGAGGATTTTGGTAAAATCCGTGAATCCTTTGTTCCCAGTGGCTGGACTACTCTCCTTCACCAAGTATATGACTCCCCGCACACGAGTTACCACTGGACGAACAGAAGTATAGATGAGCCCGGCCCTCTCGTGTTTCAACGGAAGAACTCCGACGACAGTGAAAAGGATGTCATCGTTCTCAATGGAAAAGAAGACAGAATCCGTGACGGAAAACCGAAAAGAACATGGATCCTCCTCGGAAAATTGAAAGATGAGTCAAATTTGTATTTCCCGGTCATCGCTTACATTGTCCCCTCAGCTGACGGGAGAAAGAGAGTGATTCAGTATGACGTTTGGCAGCCAAAACGCCTATACGACAGCGAGGTCTACGCCTTTGGGTGGGACAAGTGTGAGAACTCGATTTTCTTACCGTGCAAGGAACAGGAAAACTGGGATTTGGAAACACGTCTTCTCAAGGACTTTGAAGAAGATCCCGATGCGGCGGTTGGAGCGAGCAATAAAGACAGGGACAACTACATGCTGGATTTGTGGGAGGAGAGAGATGACCGCCTTTTGATCGGTCAAACCATTGATTTCGTCACAACAAACCAAGGCTCAGGGCCGATGGGCCTGATTTCTGAGACTGAAATTCATTTCAAAACGCCCACTGGAAAGGGTGCTGAAGCGAGTGAGGTGAAAGGTCAAAGGTCAAGTGGCATGAAAGGAAGGGCGGCTGCTGCTGGAGGGATGAAGGGCGGGAAAACAACGAAAACTACGGTCGTGGAAGAAGAGCAAGTTGAGGAAGTGAGGGATGAAGGCGGAGAAGAGACTGAAGATGGCGCTGGAGAAGGAAGCGGAGGTGGAAGCGGAAGCGGAGGTGGAAGCGGAAGCGGAAGCGGAGGCGGAAGCAGAGGAGAAAGCGGAAAAGCCAAAGGGAGCTCCCACTTCGGAGTGAAACTGAACCTTGGGGGGAAGCTCAGCGGGGGCGTGAACATTTCAACGGGTGCGGACATTATTGGCGGGATTGCAAATCTCCTCGGGGTCAATGTTGGGACGAGTGATGATGGGACGGTAAATATTGGGCTCCTTGGGAATCTAGCCAATGCTTTGGGGGTCTCAGGGAGTGATAACGGAATTCTCAAACTGAGAATCGGGACTGGGAGCGGGTACTTCAACGGCGCCGGTGGTCAAAATGGCGGTTACAACTCAGATGACTATAACGGAGACGACCAAGTCGGAGGGAATTACAACAACGGTCAAGGTCAAAAGGGTCAAGCCCAAACGAGTGGTAATGCAAATTCTCAGTTCAAATTCAAATTTGGAGCTGGAGGTGGTAACAACAACCAAGGTGGAAACTACAACGACGGTCAAAGAAGTCAAGGGTCAACGGGCGGTACTGGAAACAGTCAAAATATGTTCAACTTCAAAGCTGGCGGGACTGGAGGAAATCAAGGCTCAAACAGTCCTGGATTTGGAGGGAATTACAAGTACAATCAAGAAATCGACAATTATTACAAAACGCAAGGCCAAAATGCTAACAAAAATCCGTTTGCTTTCAATTTCGGAGGAAATTTAGACGGCTCGTCGACAAATGGCGGAAATGCTTACTCTAATCCGTTCAATTTTAACCTCAACGGCGGTTCAACCGGAACTGGAAATACAAATGCATTTAATTTTGGCGGGAAAACTAACGGTAACGGGAATCCATATCAAGTGTTTAACTTTGGGTTGAATGGGAATAACGGCGGGAATCAAAAATCAGGCGGGAGCGTTGGATTAGGGGGGAACTACAACTACAACCAAGAGATTGACAACTACTTCAAGACCCAGGGCAAAAATCAACAGTCTTTAACTTTGGGTTGAATGGGAATAACGGCGGGAATCAAAAATCAGGCGGGAGCGTTGGATTAGGGGGGAACTACAACTACAACCAAGAGATTGACAACTACTTCAAGACCCAGGACAAAAATCAACAGTCAGGAAGCGGTACAGGGACTGGTCAGAATCAAGGCAGCGGAACGGCCAAACTTCAATTCTCCATTGGCGGAAGCGGAAAAGGTCAAAATTCAGGAAGTGGAACAGGAACGAATAAAAACCAGGATTTGGACAGCGGTCAAACCGTCTACTACGACGGCCAGAAAAGCCAAGGCTCAACCAATAATGGCGGCAATGATCAGTTTAAATTCAAAATCGGCACCGGAACTGACGGCAGCAACAACCAAGGTGGTGAAAATTACTACGATGGGCTGAAAGGTCAAAGTTCAACCAATAATGGTGGCAACGCTTTATTCAAATTTAAAATCGGCGCCGGAACTGACGGTAACAACAACCAACGCGGGGAAAATTACTACGATGGACAGAAAGGCCAAGGTTCAAACAATAATGGCGGTAATGCTGTATTCAAATTTAAAATCGGCGCCGGAGGTGACGGTAGCAACAACCAAGGTGGTGAAAACTACTACGATGGTCAGAAAGGTCAAGGTTCAACCAATAATGGTGGGAACGCTCTATTCAAATTTAAAATTGGCGCTGGAACTGATGGTAAAAACAACCAAGGCGGGGAAAATTACTACGATGGGCAGAAGGGTCAAGGACAAGGTTCAACCAGTAATGGTGGCAATGCTCTATTCAAATTTAAAATTGGCGCCGGAACTGACGGTAACAACATCCAAGGCGGGGAAAATTACTACGATGGGCAGAAGGGTCAAGGTTCA